>JAHZUS010000216.1:0-65327 GCA_020496755.1 Channa maculata | reverse complement strand
TTAATGGCTTTTATTTTCTATAATAACCACATGGATTCAGCGGTAGGTCCTGGCCACAGTTGGCCCCCCGGCTGCCAGTCTTAGACCCCTGCCTCAGACCATGAATGATTTCAACACCAGTTCACTGTTTCAGTAAAGAGAGAAACTATTTTCTTTCATTCACATGAGTAAATAAATCGTTAAATGTTTACAAAGGTTTAAAAATCAGCTATTATAAAAGGTAAAATGTAGCAGTGCATTTAGAAAACACAGAGGAAACAGACTTTATGTCTATTAAACATTAAAAAACAAAGCTGACATCTTGTTCTTTGTTATGAAATTATTTTGGTCATATCATTAGTATGTACGTTATATCTTTGTGTATTGATATGAAGTATATATGTGTTGTATATTGTATATTGTATATGTATATTGTATATTGTGTGGTAATAAGTTTTATACCAGATACACGAGGACATTTTGGGACATTAAGAACATCTCACACAATTTGCTTCTCTTAGAATTTTTAGTAAAACTGATAAATACACATGTGAACTAATGGGTGTAAATGTACATAGTTTTCAGTATTTCAGCTAAAAACCAAATGAAGGAACAAATCAAATTAATATTAAAGTAAAATTATGTTACAAAACAATAATTATTAAATACTTTTCTAGAGACTTGACACTTGTGTGTCTTGTGTTTGTGAATTGTTTCTTGTTGCTTCTCTAAAAGCTTTTAGTAAAATTTCATATTATTGATAAACACCTGACAAAAATTAATAACATTACAGCTGAAAAGCAAAATGCTGAAACAATGTTTAATAATACAATATGTATTGATAATTATTTAATTTCCAGAGATGGTGTTTGTTTGTCATAGAGAGGGAGGAGCTGATGCAAAACTCTGGTCTCTTCCATCTCTACATATGTGTTTGTAGTGTGAGGACATGGGACTCCATCACTGACAGAGACACACACTGGACAAAGACAAATGACTTCAACAATGATCAATCACTGTTTATTTGTTGTTTTTCTCATCTTGTCCACTAACTGGTCAGGTAAGAACAATAACTGCTTTTTTTATGACAAACTTCTTGTTATTAACACGATAATGTTATATTTCAGTAGTTAATTAGTTATTTTAATTTTTACAGGTACTGAGGGTCAAACAATGACTGAGTCTGAACCAGTGGTTAAAAGACCTGGAGAATCCCACAGACTGACCTGCACATATTCAGGGTTCAGTAGTGATCCCCATGCTGCTTGGAACAGACAGGCTGCTGGAAAAGAACTGGAGTGGGTTGCTGCTATCAGTGATGGTGGCAGCATCTACTACTCAAACTCAGTCAAAGGCCGGTTCACCATCTCCAGAGAAAACAGCAGACAGCAGGTGTATCTGCAGATGAACAGTCTGACAACTGAAGATTCTGCTGTTTATTATTGTGCTGCAGAGTCACAGTGACACAGGAGGTTGAAATGCTGTACAAAAACTCTGCACATCAGACAAAGTAAAAAACACTTCTGTTTGCATTTCACACTAAGAGAAATTAATTAGTTTAACATTTGTATAAGACTCAAAGAAACATAAACCCTATTAAAATTATTTATTATTATTATTGTTAATATTAATCTAGGTTGTCTTCAAAATGGGATCCAGACTGCAAATGTTCAATATTTTAGTGATTTACTTGAATTTTATCAAACATTTTGTGAGGAAAAAATTAAATGTTAAACTTCAGGCAACTGATTTATTTAATTAAAACATTTTCAGATATCAAAACAAATTCTCCCTCTAGGATTAAAGCTATGAGGAAAGTCAGTCTCTTGCTCAAATCTTCTGCTATATCAACATTTTCTAACTAAACTTCTAATGCAACCTGTATTTAATCCTCACTTCCAGTCGGTTTAAATGTTCTGCTTTGTTTAAAGTTTTGTAGAGATGCACTAACTTTTAATTTAAATTTATTGAAACATAATAATTACATACACAATATGCAGCCCATGAAAGTGGCTGGATACAGTGTTATAATTAATAGAAATGTGGTGAAAGAGACAAGAAGATTTTATAATGATCAGACCTGAAGATTTAGTCGTTATTTCCATCCTGTTACTAACTTATGTGAGAACAATACAAGACTTTCTGTGTCTTCTGACAAAAACAAGTCTCTATTGCTGAAACTAATGCTATAAGTTCACTATAATTCAACTACAGGTGTGAAGTGTGAACAGTTGACACAGCCAGACTCTGTGACTGTGCAGCCAGGTCAACGTCTGTCCATCACCTGTCAGGTCTCTTATTCTCTTGGCTCCTGGACAGCTTGGATCAGACAACCTGCAGGGAAAAAACTGGAGTGGATTACATGAAGCCACCAGAGGAGGAGCCCTAAGACCACGAATGATTTTAGGATTAGTTCACTTGTTAAAACATAGAAAGGCCACTCTTAAAAAATAACAAATTAAAAAATGTAATTAAAACATTTAAATCAATTTATATGACATTATTATGAAGAATTATACTGTTCTATTTTATATGAATCCAATCAGAAGTCTGCAATTTGTTTATGTTAATTATTCAAACTACAGCTGAAGATTCTGCTGTTTGTTGTGCTCAGCACTTACAGTGACACAGGAGGTTGAAAAAATATGTGTATATAAATGTGTATATTGCTGTTTGTGCTTCACGCTCACAGATATTAATTGTTTCAACTCCTGTTTCCCATTAGCAATCAACAACAGCTTCATCAAAAATACTGAATGAACCAAGGCACCACACAATGTCTTGATGCAGAACATTTCTGTCCTGCTGACTGGTTTTGTACTTTCTGAGAGATTCAGACATCACATCTCAAGATAATAACACTAGCACCTATATTGACTGTAATAATTCACAATGTACTTATCACTTATACTGTACACTATACTGTCTATTAGACATGAGACTACACATTAAAAATCACAATTACATTTACAATCTTATAACAAATGTGTTTATGTGAGGTGATGTATCTTAATGAGGAGGAGGAGTCAATGCAAATCTCTGATTCTTCCATCTCTACATATGTGTTGCAGAGTGATGAACAGGGTCTAGATCACTGACAGACACACTGTAGACTGGGCAGAGAAAACTGGTTTAAAAATGATCAGACACATTTATTTGGGTGTTTTTCTCATCCTGTCATTGAACTGGGCTGGTAAGAACAATTCTTTCTTTCTTCTTTCAAATATTATAATATATAGACAATAATACTGCATAATAGTAGATAATGAGCTTTTACAATTTCTGCAGGTGTTGATGGTCAAACACTGACTGAGTCTGAACCAGTGGTTAAAAGACCTGGAGAATCCCACAGACTGACCTGTACAGCCTCTGGATTCACATTCAGCAGCTATTATATGCAGTGGATCAGACAGGCTGCAGGAAAAGGACTGGAGTGGGTTGCTGGTATCAATGAAGGTGGTGGCAGCACTTATTACTCTAACTCAGTCAAAGGCCGGTTCACCATCTCCAGAGACAACAGCAGACAGCAGGTGTATCTGCAGATGAACAGTCTGACAACTGAAGATTCTGCTGTTTATTATTGTGCCAGAGAGTCACAGTGACACAGGAGGTTGAAACACTGTACAAAAACTCAGCACATCAGACAAAGTAAAAAAAACTGCTGTTTGCATCTGACACTAAGAGAAATTAACTAGTTTAACACTCGTAAAAGATTCAGAGAAAATTAACCCTATTAAAATTATTTATTATTATTACTGTTAATATTATTGTAGGTTAATTTTATGTGTATATAAATGTGTATATTGCTGTTTGTGCTTCACGCTCACAGATATTAACTGTTTCAACTCCATCAATACACTAAAATCATATTCCCAACTAAAACTGCTTTGTTTAGACGACCTTATGAGAGAACATGACAGAACAATAAACCCATAATTTAAATAAAGATTAAAGAAATAAAATGATGGTGGATATAAAATCATGTCTGTCTGTCTGTGCTGCTCAGTAAGAGAACATTTTGTAGAATTGTGAAATAATTCCTGTAGTAAAACAGCAAACAAGGACTATATTAATTTCCCATTCATAAACACACACATGATAAAAACATCCCCAGCTGTGCAGTGCTGGTCCAAGCCCGGTAAAAATTGGGGAGGGTTGCGTCAGGAAGGGCATCCGGCGTAAAAACTGTGCCAAATCAACATACGGACAATGATCCGCTGTGGCGACCCTGAACTCACAGAATAAGCCGAAAGGACAAAAAAAAAAAAAACTCAGTAATAAGAGAAAATCTTTAACATAATTCTGCTTGTATGATTTCTGCAAAACCTAAAATTAGATTTTCTGTCTGTGTGATTCAGTACAGTCACTGTTTGGTTTCTTAATTGAGTTTGAGTTATAAATATTCACTATCTAAGTACATTGTCCAAAACACTGGAGGTATTACCACAGTATGTATGTGGCTTTGTGCAAACCTCCAAAAAGCACAAAACTACAAAGGTGTAGAACAATATATATATATATATAACACATATGTTCATTAAATAATAAAGCAGGACAACAACATTATTATTTATAAAAATGTCTGAAAGACCACATTTCTTATTAAATGGTGAGAGTCACATTAATTCATATGGCTGAAGTAAATTAGAGCAAACTGCCACCCCCCCTCCATCATACCCTGATGCAAATGTTCAGTGTGTACAGTGTCCTTCTGTCCTGCTGACTGCTCTTATACTGTGTGTGGAGCATCAGAGGTCACATCTCCAGCCTCAGGATGATCAACACACTCACTCTTCTGCTGGTTTCTCTCTCTCTGACCTGTGAGTTCTCCTCGTTCTTTCTGGTTTATCGATTATCAGACAACAACAATCTCCCCATGCTCATACTTTCTTCTGTGGTTCCTCTTTCATGTCATCAGTTGTTACAGGTCAGAGTATGGAGTCTATTCCTTCTACTTCAGTAGTGAAAATGCCTGGAGAGACTCTGAGTCTGTCCTGCAGAGGATCTGGCTTCACATTTAGCAGCTATCATATGAACTGGGTAAGACAAGCTGCAGGAAAAGGACTAGAATGGATTGGATTCATTTATACAGATGGAAGTGGAAAGTTTTATGCCGACAGTGTGCGAGGACGAATAGAAATCACCAGAGATAACAGCAACAGCATGGTGTATCTGAGACTGTCCAACTTAAAGACAGAGGACTCTGCTGTGTATTACTGTGCCAGAGAGACACACTGGTTCAAGGAAGCAGAGAGGCTTTACAAAAACTCCTTAAATATGTTTTATATAAACCCTACAGGGGGCAGCAGAAAGTGCTGTATTAACTGGGGAACTACCAACCAAGAATGAAATAAAAACATGATTCACACATTATAAAAGGCTGCATTGAGTTTCTTTCTTAACACTTAAGATTAATAGTAGTTTAGTTTAATGATTTTGTACAGCAGGTAATAAATATTTGTTTATGTCCTTTGGACAAGCACCATTGATGCTGTGATCAGATGAGTGACAGCCACCTATAGTTTAAATTCACAGCACAGTCACTGTTTTTGTGCATTAGGCCTTTGAGGATGCAGCATTAAAGACTAAAGCCAGCGTAGATGGTTCAGTGTTAAAGGTAAAGTCTTCCAATACTGGGAGTTGAACCCAGAGTCCCTGACTGAAAACCAGGAATCCTCACCACTAGACCATATGGGACAACAGGCAGAACCTAAATGATAACTGGAAACCTGAACTAAAATTGTTTCATGAAGTCAGATTCTCTCTAAACTTAATCCCTTTAAAGTAATAAGGTGAATAGTCCCATTTGGCTCCTGTTCACAGTTGATATGAGGATCTGTTAAATTAACTCTGGACTCAAGTTGACACAAATCTTTCTTCTGTGATTGCTGTGGCAATGATGATAATTAGAAAGAAAAAGCTTCCTTCTAGTTTCACCAAACATGACATTTATGTCCAGTCCACTTGTTTCCTCCCTGTGAGGAGGAGTCAATGCAAAACTCTGATGTTTCCCACTTATCAGTCTGCAGAGAGTCTGACAGAGAGCAGTGGACACACAGTTTAACATGATGGACTTCAGGACAGGACTGCTGCTGTTAACCATCTGCTGGACAGGTGAAGATTTAACACTGAACTTGATTTTAAAATGTCTTTACACAACAACTGAATGATTTCCTTGTTTGTTTCTCTAACAGGTGTTGATGCTCAGACTCTGACTGAATCTGAATCAGTGGTTAAAAGACCTGGAGAATCCCACAAAATAACATGTACAACCTCTGGAATATCATTCAGTAGCTATTATATGAGCTGGATCAGACAGGCTCCTGGAAAAGGACTGGAGTGGGTTGCTTCTATCCATCCTAGCAGTAGCAGCTACATCTACTATTCTAACTCAGTCAAAGGCCGGTTCACCATCTCCAGAGACAACAGCAGAGAGCAGCTGTTTCTGCAGATGAACAGTCTGACAACTGAAGATTCTGCTGTTTATTATTGTGCCAGAGACTCACAGTGACTGAAGCCTGTTGAGCTGCTGTACAAAATCCTACAGCATCAGATGAGGTAGTTCAGATCAATGTGTTTATTGCATCATCATTTATTTTTTTATTTAAACTTAATTTAAAAGACTGAAGTCACAGAACTACAAACAAAAACTGCACTGTTCAATGTTTTTTTAGAAATATCTAAGCAGTATTTACAGTAGAAGTATTTAACTGACAACCTTTAACTGACGACTCTTAAAGAAGATTAGAGTGAAATCAAAGACTCTTTCAATAATAAAGTTTTTTATCTGAAATAAAAGACATGGGCAGAATTATTATTGTGCTTAGTTTCACTCTCTTTAGTTTGTCTCTCTGAAATTAAAAAAAAAAATACGTCGGATAGTAAATCAGATAGTTGCACTGTAAAATATTCAATAAATAGACAAAATCATATTTATTTTAAGGATACAAATAATTTGTGTGAATGTTTTCTGCATGTGTCTCCAAACTTCGGAAAAACAAATATTCATTAGGAGGAAGTGTTTATTTCTCTGTGTAAATAAATGTAAATAAATATTTCTGGTCAGTTATTTAGTTTGTGCTTGTTTGTTGCTTTTAAATGACAGCAGCAAGATTTTAGATATTATTTTCAGATAGATTTTTCTTTATCACAAGTCAGTTTAAAAAAAATCAGTTGGCCAAACCCAAACATTTCACCTTTCTACACCTTTCTTCTTCTATTGTTGGTATTAATACTGACAGTGGCAATAACAGATATAGTCATTTCTCACTGTGGTGAATTTCTGCTTAAAGTACTTTATATTGTGGTTAAAAGACCTGGAGAATCCCACAGACTGACCTGCACAAATTCAGGGTTCAGTAGTGATCACTGGTTAAACTGGATCAGACAGGCTGCTGGAAAAGGACTGGAGTGGATCGCTCGTATCAGTGATAGCACCTACTACTCAAACTCAGTCAAAGGCCGGTTCACCATCTCCAGAGAAAACAGCAGAAAGC
The DNA here is from genome assembly GCA_020496755.1 of Channa maculata. Lineage (NCBI taxonomy): Eukaryota > Metazoa > Chordata > Actinopteri > Anabantiformes > Channidae > Channa > Channa maculata. The sequence goes on along the minus strand of JAHZUS010000216.1, from coordinate 57,852 downwards.
AGGTGTATCTGCAGATGAACAGTCTGACAACTGAAGATTCTGCTGTTTATTATTGTGCATCCACACAGTGACACAGGAGGTTGAAACACTGTACAAAAACTCAGCACATCAGATGAAAAACAGGTGAAAAACATTTTTTTTCTGCAGCTGAACAAACATCAAATAAAACTGCTTTATTCCAACAGACACAAGCTTTCTACAAAATGTAATCTGTTTAACATTTAATATTTTGCAGGATGCAGAAGGTCGCTGGTTTGAATCCCACCCCACCAGAAAGACCACAGCACACAGGAAGGTGAATATGAACCGGTGGCCTTCGAGTTGTGAGGCAGCAACATTCCTTTTTAGAAACTTGTGAGATGTGTGTTTCCTGTTGAAACGGAAAAACTCTGGTCTCTTGATTCACTGCCAAGAAACAGTTTGGAATCATCTGAACTCATGTATTTTTCTTAGATTTGGTTGTTTTTTTTTTTCAATCAAATCGTTGTAAATGCTTTACAAAACACATACAAACTGAAACATTTAGAACTTACTCGATACAAACCACTGCACCACACAAAATGTACTGTTGACTGGTTTAGTGCTTTGTGAGAAAAGGACTCTCAGTATTACTAATTCATATGACAGCTGATGGTTTCTCTCAACATGTGTTTGTAATGATTCATATACTGCATAGTGTATTAAACTTGACATTAAACAATAAAAATAACAACTACATTTATAATACTATAAACATGTGGAGGCTTCAGCCCCCCCGTGACTCTGACATTTCTTCCAATTAAATTTTTTTTCAAGCCATTTTTGTTGTGTTGAATGAATATAGCTGAAATTAGCCAGAGGATATTTCTTTTTAAAAAGTTTGGAATTGTCGTGCAGGTTCCTTAAATTAGCCTAAAATGGCTCAACTACACAAAAACCGACACATTTGATCCTAAACCAAAAAAATGTCTAATTAAAAATGTAATTTTTGATCCCACATTTATTTTAATATAAACTAATTCATTCCTTTATGTTATGTTTTATTTTGGAGTGCTGTCCTTCTATTTTTTTAATGAATTTTATTTCTTATTTGTCCACCAGGTAGAGCTGCTTTTCCTTTTCAAAGCATCCAGAAAAATGTCCCACTTGAAATGACACATGCATGTTGCTACTGATGATGGATTGATGGTGTGTGTGTAGTGTGTGTCCAAATTCATAAGTGTTTTCTCTTAAAAGGCCATATTTGTTTTGATAAAAAAAAAAACTATGGAGTTATGTAAATATAAAGCCTTTTAAACAGTCAACCCCCCCAAAATTATATGTATAAATAAGACATGAATTATATATATATATATATAATAAACAGTAGAATCTCTCTCTCTCTCTTTATATATATATATATATATATATATATATATATATATATAATTTATATTTCAGGCCGAAGTGGTTTTAAAGTGGAAAAAACATCCATATATAAAAGTTTGATAGCAGTTTTTGGGAAGGTGACATAATTTGTCATTAGGATCAAATGTGTTAGGATTTTAAAGGACGTCTTAAGGGTTAAGTGATTAAAGATAATATATGGATGTATACAGTAAACATACGGTATGATTTCAAAAAGTGGATGTTAAAGTGAGGTGAGAACATTGAAATTGTTCCCTGTTGAGGAGGAGTCAATGCAAATCTCTGATTCTTCCATCTCTACATATGTGTTGCAGAGTGATGAACAGGGTCTAGATCACTGACAGACACACTGTAGACTGGGCAGAGAAAACTGGCTGAAAAATGATTAGACATATTTATTTGGGTGTTTTTCTCATCCTGTCATTGAACTGGGCTGGTAAGAACAATTCTTTCTTTCTTCTTTCAAATATTATAATATATAGACAATAATACTGCATAACAGTAGATAATGAGCTTTTGCAATTTCTGCAGATGTTGATGGTCAAACACTGACTGAGTCTGAACCAGTGGTTAAAAGACCTGGAGAATCCCACAGACTGACCTGCACATATTCAGGGTTCAGTAGTGATCCCTGGGTTGCTTGGATCAGACAGGCTGCTGGAAAAGGACTGGAGTGGGTTGCTCGTATCAGTGATGATAATGCCTACATCGACTATTCTAACTCAGTGAAAGGCCGGTTCACCATCTCCAGAGACAACATCAGACAGCAGGTGTATCTGCAGATGAACAGTCTGACAACTGAAGATTCTGCTGTTTATTATTGTGCCAGACACTCACAGTGACACAGGAGGTTGAAACACTGTACAAAAACTCAGTGTTTTCTACACGTCACATTCAACACTACGTGAGGTGGAGCTGGATTAGTAATTGCAGGAGCTCCCTCATAGTGAGATAAGTTTGTTTGTTGTGCAGAAAATGCTAAAAGGTAATTTAGTGTATGTAGCAAGAAAATAATGCCCAAGTATAAAATATAAACAAGCTGCTTTGTGCTACATGTATAATGTGAATCGTTTCTTTCTATATTGTTTGGTCAAAGTTAAGGGACAGAAAGTGACGCTCACCCCTGAACAATCTGTCTGCTTTATTTCCTCTAAATTCACCAGTTAAATTCACCAGGGTTCAAAAAAACAAAATCAAATATAAATGTAGTTTTGAATAAAAATGCTAGCTGAGACTTTTTAAGGGTGAACTTGAGGTTGTGTCTGGTTCAGCTTCAGAGCTGAGATGTATGAACAGTTGTCACAGCTTCTGTGACCTCGAGTCAGGTCAACGTCTGACCATCACCTCTTTTTTGGCTTTTTATTTAATTTAATGATTTCAGACCGGGTCACATTTCAGTAATAAAAGAAAACTTAAAAACAAACAAAAAAAGAATTATAATTTAATTGATGTTTTCATTTATTCTGACTCTATAACTACTATATTAAATTATTTTGTTAATTGTTTTTAATCACTGAACTGTTCCAGTAATAGAGAATCTGCAAAATGAAAACTGCTGAAAAAGAAAACGCTCCCTGAGAATTGTTTCTATTATACCTTAGACACAATCACCATAAAAAAGTCACAGTGACACAATCAGATGTCCTGCCTGTAGTCCAGTCCTTTCACCAATAAAAAACATTTGCACATCATAAAACAAAAAGTCCAGCAACAAAGGCTCAGGACTGTTGAGCAGCTAGAATTCTGCATAAGACAAGAATGGGGCAACATTCGTCTCCTAAAACTCCAGCAACCGGTTTCCTCACTTCCCAGACGTTTACAGACAGTTGTTAAAAGAAGATGTAAACATCACCGTGTTCCACCTGTTTTTGAGATGTGATGTTGCCATTAAATTCAAAATGAGCTAATGTTTTCCATGAAATTTTAAATTTCTCAGTTTCAACATCTGAAGTTTTGTTTATGTTCTATTGTGAATAAAACATGGTTTGATGAGATTTGCAAAATGATTGTGTTGTTTTTATTGACCTTTTAGACATTTTCCCAACTTTTTTGATACTGGGTATTTAAAAAATGTTAGAGCTGAGAAAGTAATGAAATTAAAATATAATTTCGAAACACAAATGAGACAAACACTGGTGGTTTATTCTATGCAAACTCAGTGAGCTGCCTTGTTCCTCAGCTATAAAAACTTCACAGCACACAGTCAGAGGAGTTCACTGCACATCAGTTTCACCATTAAACATGTTTCCTGTTGCTGTGCTGCTACTGTTGGCAGCTGCTTCATGTGAGTCTCTCTGTATTTAGAATAGTCAAAAGTTCTTTTGCAGTAGATATTTTGTCTTATTGTTCTGTGAACTTCTAACAGGTGTGAAGTGTGAACAGTTGACACAGCCAGAATCTGTGACTGTGCAGCCAGGTCAACGTCTGTCCATCACCTGTCAGGTCTCTTATTCTCTTGGCTACTACACAGCTTGGATCAGACAACCTGCAGGAAAAGGACTGGAGTGGATTGGGATGAAATATACTGGAGGCTCTTACTATAAAGATTCACTAAAGAACAAGTTCAGCATTGAATTAGAATCTTCCAGTCAGACAGTGACTCTAAATGGACAGAATGTGCAGCCTGAAGACTCTGCTGTGTATTACTGTGCCAGAGACTCACAGTAACACAAACCATCAGTAGAGCTGAACAAAAACCCCCCAGTGTGTGAACACTTGTTACATGAAGCCACCAGAGGAGGAGCCTCAGACCATGAGCGATTTTAGGAGCAGTTCTCAGTTACAGTAAAGAGGGTTTTTAAAATAAAAAATGAAGTTACATAAATTGCTAAATCAGTAACAAGGTAATAATTTATAGAAATATAAAATAAAAATGACAGTGTATGTGTTACCATGTGAAAGAAGAACGTAGGTTTATCCAACATTTTAAAACACTGATTTGGTTCAGTTAATAATAATATTTAGTAAACAACTTCCACAATTTATGTGATTTTGAATCTGCAGTTTTATCATATTATCATATTAATATAAAAAAACTACTTTTATTAGTCTCGTTATATGAAGTATTCAGCTGAAAAAAACAACTCCAGTCATGGTTGAAGTAACATGATGATATGTTTTTCCAGGAATATCTGAGATGTGTGTTTGTCATAGAGAGGGAGGAGTTGATGCAAAACTCTGGTCTCTTCCATCTCTACATATGTGTTTGTAGTGTGAGGACATGGGACTCCATCACTGACAGAGACACACACTGGACAAAGACAAATGACTTTAACAATGATCAATCACTGTTTATTTGTTGTTTTCTCATCTTGTCCACTAACTGGTCAGGTAAGAACAATAACTGCTTTATTGATAAACCTTCTATATTCTAACACAATAATGTTATATGTCAGTAGTTAATTAGTTATTTTAATTTCTGCAGGTACTGAGGGTCAAACAATGACTGAGTCTGAACCAGTGGTTAAAAGACCTGGAGAATCAAACAGACTGACCTGCACATATTCAGGGTTCAGTAGTGATCCCCATGCTGCTTGGAGCAGACAGGCTGCTGGAAAAGGACTGGAGTGGGTTGCTACTATTCACTCAGACAGTGGCGGCATCTACTATTCTAACTCAGTCAAAGGCCGGTTCACCATCTCCAGAGACAACAGCAGAAAGCAGGTGTATCTGCAGATGAACAGTTTGACAACTGAAGATTCTGCTGTTTATTATTGTGCTCGACACATTGACACAGGAGGTTGAAACACTGTACAAAAACCCCCAAACAAAGCCAAACATTCACTGTTTCTTTAAATTTCACCATCTAAACCTACAACACAGACAAATGAATTTGTTCAAAATCACTGATATAATCAGAAGAACATAGATCAATTATTAAACTGCTTTTTGTTATTATTGTTGTATTTGTAAGTAAGTTTTCTCTGATCCAGACTGTGAACATGTAATATTTTTTTATGTCAGTACTTTTTTTATATGTCTGCATTAAAAAAAAGCATTTTATCAGGAATATATGAAATTGATATATATAATGAAAACATTTTTAGATGTCAAAACAAATGATCCCTTCACTATTCGAGCTATGAGGAAAGTGTCTCCTGCTCTACACAAAGTGATCGTTCTTCAAACGTATTAATACACAATGCAACCTGCAATCAATCCTCATTTCAAGAAGGTTTAAATGTTCTGCTTTGTTTAAACATTTGTAGGATTCTACTAAATCAATATAAACTAAGGATTCTATTTAAAAATTTCAGGCCATGAGAAGAGCTCAATACAATATTATAATACATGTGAAGTAAAGGGCAAATCACAGGTTTGAATTAATACTATACCTAGAATTTCAATAATTTTAGAACATAAATTTTAACAGGCTGCATTGAGGTTCTTTCTTAACACTTACGGTTAATAGAAGTTTAGTTTAATGATTTTGTACAGCAGGTAATAAATATTAAGACACTAATATTTGTTTATATCCTTTGGACAAGCACCATTGATGCTGTGATCAGATGAGTGACAGCCACCTATAGTTTAAATTCACAGCACAGTCACTGTTTTTGTGCATTAGGCCTTTGAGGATGCAGCATTAAAGACTAAAGCCAGCGTAGATGGTTCAGTGTTAAAGGTAAAGTCTTCCAATACTGGGAGTTGAACCCAGAGTCCCTGGCTGAAAACCAGGAATCCTCACCACTAGACCATATGGGACAACAGGCAGAACCTAAATGATAACTGGAAACCTGAACTAAAATTGTTTCATGAAGTCAGATTCTCTCTAAACTTAATCCCTTTAAAGTAATAAGGTGAATTGTCCCCTTTGGCCCCTGTTCACAGTTGATATGAGGAGCTGTTAAAGTCAGTGATCTGGTGTTGTAGTTATGAACTTTGGACTCAACTTGACACAAATCTTTCTTCTGTGATTGTCATGATAACGATGATAATTAGAAAGAAAAAGCTTCTCGTTTCACCAAACATGACATTTATGTCCAGTCCACTTGTTTCCTCCCTGTGAGGAGGAGTCAATGCAAAACTCTGATGTTTCCCACTTATCAGTCTGCAGAGAGTCTGACAGAGAGCAGTGGACACACAGTTTAACATGATGGACTTCAGGACAGGACTGCTGCTGTTAACCATCTGCTGGACAGGTGAAGATTTAATACTGATCCTTAAATGTCTTTAAAATGGTCATTTCAAACAACTGAATTATTTCCTTGTTTGTTTCTCTAACAGGTGTTGATGCTCAGACTCTGACTGAATCTGAATCAGTGGTTAAAAGACCTGGAGAATCCCACAAAATAACATGTACAACCTCTGGAATATCATTCAGTAGCTATTATATGGACTGGATCAGACAGGCTCCTGGAAAAGGACTGGAGTGGATCACTTACATTAGTACAGGTGGTAGCAGCACTTCCTACTCTAACTCAGTCAAAGGCCGGTTCACCATCTCCAGAGACAACAGCAGACAGCAGGTGTATCTGCAGATGAACAGTCTGACAACTGAAGATTCTGCTGTTTATTATTGTGCCAGAGACTCACAGTCACACAGGAGGTTGAAACACTGTACAAAAACTCAGCACATCAGACAAAGTAAAAAACACTGCTGCTTGCAACTGACACTAAGAGAAATTAATTAGTTTAACATTTGTATAAGACTCAGAGGAACATAAACCCTATTAAAATTATTTATTATTATTATTGTTAATATTATTGTAAGTGTTCTTCAAAATGTGATCCAGACTGCAAATGTTCAATATTTTAGTGATTTGCTTGAATTTAAACAAACATTTTGTGAGGCATAAATAAAATCCTAAACATCAGGCATCTGATTTAAATAATTAAAACATTTTCAGATATCAAAACAAATTCTCCCTCTAGGATTAAAGCTATGAGGAAAGTCAGTCTCTTGCTCTATACAACATGAGAGTCCTTCAAATCTTCTGCTGTATCAACACTTTCTAACTAAACTTCTAATGCAACCTGTATTTAATCCTCACTTCCAGTCGGTTTAAATGTTCTGCTTTGTTTAAACACTTGTAGAGATGCACTAACTTTTAATTCAATTTTATTGAAACATAATCATTACATACTCAATATGCAGCCCATGAAAATGGCCGGATACAATATTATAATGAATAGAAATAAGGTGATAGTAAATGTTAATGATCATAAACACTAAACTGGTCATTTTAGTGTTTGTAGAAGATAAAAGCAAAATTTCATTTACCTTTTAACAGAATCAATAAAGCAGGTGGAGTTGATATAAAGTTTAGTGTTTCCAGCTCTAAATCTGTTTCACAGACAAACAGACATCACTGACAAACACACTGGTGACTGGACAGAGACAAGAAGATTTTATAATGATCAGACCTGAAGATTTAGTTGTTATTTCCATCTTGTTACTAACTCATGTGAGAACAATACAAGACTTTCTGTGTCTTCTGAGAAAACAAGTCTCCATTACTGAATCCATCCATAAACACACACTGTCAGGGACCTGAAAAAAAATGCCCGACCAATTGTAACATGAAAGCACCTGAAGAGGGAGCCCTCAGACTAATAATTCAAGATACAGTAATTGAAGTAAGTGAAAATATACTTATGAAACTGGATGTAACTAATGAAATTAGTATTTTTTTCTTCCTTTAAACTTCAGAACTTATAAGTGAGAAAATCTTTAAGATGATTCTGCCTTTATGATTCCTGCAAAACCTAAAATTACATTTTCTAACTTTGTGATTAAATACAGTAGCTCTGTTCTGTTTCCTAATTGAATTTGACTTATATTGTAGCTATACCACCTTATATATACTTATTTACATTTTTTGGTAATCAGAATTATTTAAACAGACAGAATTGTGTCCACTTCACTACACAATCCTGTAGTAGATTCTCTTTCAAAACACTGGAGTTATTACCACAGTATGTATGATATATATTATATGACATTATTATGAAGAATTATGCTGTTCTATTTTACATGAATCCAATCAGAAGTCTGCAATTTGTTTATGTTAATTATTCAAACTACAGCTGAAGATTCTGCTGTTTGTTGTGCTCAGCACTTACAGTGACACAGGAGGTTGAAAAAATATGTGTATATAAATGTGTATATTGCTGTTTGTGCTTCACGCTCACAGATATTAAATGTTTCAACTCCATCAATACACTAAAATCATATTCCCAACTAAAACTGCTTTGTTTAGACGACCTTATGAGAAAACACAACAGAACACTAAACCCATCATTTAAATAAAGATTGAATCCTACATTCAGATCTGGGGCGACTGTGGCGCAGGAAGGTAGAGCGGTTGTCCACCAATCTCACAGTTGTTGGTTCAATCCCCGGCTCCTCTGGTCACATGTTGAAGTGCCCCAACTTAGTTGCTCCCGGTGAGTGTTGGCCAGCTGCATAGCAGCTCCCCCATCGGTGTATGAATGTGTGTGTGATTGTGAGTGTGAATGGGTAAATAAGAAGCAGTGTAAAGCGCTTTGAGTGCCAATAGGTAGAAAAGCGCTATATAAGTGCAGGCCATTTTCCTGTATGCAACTAGAAAGAACAACCAACTGTGGCACAGCTGTACTGAAACATTCAAGAGCAACTTAGTAAACAAAAAGATTTGTTTGTGTAGAATTGTGAAATAATTCCTGTGGTAAAACGGCAAACAAGGACTATATTAATTTCCCATCCATAAACACACACCGTCAGGGGACCTGAAAAAAAAAAAAACCCTCTCAGTGCCCGAGCGCTTGTAACATGAAAGCACCAGAAGAGAAGCCCTCAGACTAATAATTCAAGATAACTGAGAGAAAATATACTGTATAGTACTGAATATATACTAATGAAATTGGATGTAATGGTAATAAAATACATTCTAGTATTTTTTTCTTCCTTTAAACTTCAGAACTTATAAGTGAGAAAATCTTTAACATAATTCTGCCTTTATGATTTCTGCAAAACCTAAAATTACATTTTCTAACTTTGTGATTAAATACAGTAGCTCTGTTCTGTTTCCTAATTGAATTTGACTTATATTGTAGCTATACCACCTTTTATATACTTATTTACATTTTTTGGTAATCAGAATTATTTAAACAGACAGGAACGTGTCCACTTCACTACACAATCCTGTAGTAGATTCTCTTTCAAAACACTGGAGGTATTACCACAGTATGTATCTGGCTTTGTGCAAACCTCCAAAAAGCACAAAACTACAAAGGTGTAGAACAATATATATATATACAACACATATGTGCATAAAATAATAAAGCAGGACAACAACATTATTATTTATAAAAATGTCTGAAAGACCACATTTCTTATTAAATGGTAAAAGTCACATTAATTCATATGGCTGAAGTAAATTAGAGCAAACTGCCACCCCCCCTCCATCATACCCTGATGCAAATGTTCAGTGTGTACAGTGTCCTTCTGTCCTGCTGACTGCTCTTATACTGTGTGTGGAGCATCAGAGGTCACATCTCCAGCCTCAGGATGATCAACACACTCACTCTTCTGCTGGTTTCTCTCTCTCTGACCTGTGAGTTCTGCTCATTCTTTCTTTTTTATCGAATATCAGACAACAACAATCTCCCCATGCTCATACTTTCTTCTGTGGTTCCTCTTTCATGTCATCAGTTGTTACAGGTCAGAGTATGGAGTCTATTCCTTCTACTTCAGTAGTGAAAACGCCTGGAGAGACTCTGAGTCTGTCCTGCAGAGGATCTGGCTTCACATTTAGCAGCTATAATATGGGCTGGATAAGACAAGCTGCAGGAAAAGGACTAGAATGGATTGGATTCATTTATACCGATGGAAGTGGAAAGTTTTATGCTGACAGTGTGCGAGGACGAATAGAAATCACCAGAGATAACGGCAACAGCATGGTGTATCTGAGACTGTCCAACTTAAAGACAGAGGACTCTGCTGTGTATTACTGTGCCAGAGAAGACACACTGGTTCAAGGAAGCAGAGAGGCTTTACAAAAACTCCTTAAATATGTTTTACATAAACCCTACAGGGGGCAGCAGAAAGTGCTGTATTAACTGGGGAACTACCAACCAAGAATGAAATAAAAACATGATTCACACATTTTAACAGGTTGCATTGAGGTTCTTTCTTAACTCTTACGGTTAATAGTAGTTTAGTTTAATGATTTTGTACAGCAGGTAATAAATATTAAGACACTAATATTTGTTTATGTCCTTTGGACAAGCATCATTGATGCTGTGATCAGATGAGTGACAGCCACCTATAGTTTAAATTCACAGCACAGTCACTGTTTTTGTGCATTAGGCCTTTGAGGATGCAGCATTAAAGACTAAAGCCAGCGTAGATGGTTCAGTGTTAAAGGTAAAGTCTTCCAATACTGGGAGTTGAATCCAGAGCCGCTGGCTGAAAACCAGGAATCCTCACCACTAGACCATATGAGACAACAGGCAGAACCTAAATGATAACTGGAAACCTGAACTAAAATTGTTTCATGAAGTCAGATTCTCTCTAAACTTAATCCCTTTAAAGTAATAAGGTGAATAGTCCCATTTGGCTCCTGTTCACAGTTGATATGAGGATCTGTTAAATTAACTCTGGACTCAAGTTGACACAAATCTTTCTTCTGTGATTGCTGTGGCAATGATGATAATTAGAAAGAAAAAGCTTCCTTCTAGTTTCACCAAACATGACATTTATGTCCAGTCCACTTGTTTCCTCCCTGTGAGGAGGAGTCAATGCAAAACTCTGATGTTTCCCACTTATCAGTCTGCAGAGAGTCTGACAGAGAGCAGTGGACACACAGTTTAACATGATGGACTTCAGGACAGGACTGCTGCTGTTAACCATCTGCTGGACAGGTGATGATTTAATACAAAGTTTAAAGAAGTCTTTAATACATCAACAATTCTAAACAAATGTTCATTTCTTTGCTTTTTTAAACAGCTGTTGATGCTCAGACTCTGACTGAATCTGAATCAGTGGTTAAAAGACCTGGAGAATCCCACAAAATAACATGTACAACCTCTGGAATATCATTCAGTAGCAATTATATGAACTGGATCAGACAGGCTCCTGGAAAAGGACTGGAGTGGATCACTTACATTAGTACAGGTGGTAGCAGCACTTCCTACTCTAACCCAGTCCAAGGCCGGTTCACCATCTCCAGAGACGACAGCACAGAGCAGCTGTTTCTGCAGATGAACAGTCTGACAACTGAAGATTCTGCTGTTTATTATTGTGCTTGTGGTCACAGTGACTGAAGTCAAATAAAGCAGCTGTACAAAATCCTACAGCATCAGATGAGGTAGTTCAGAAAAAAAATTGTTTATTGCTTCATAATTTCTTTATTTATTTAAACTTAATTCAAAAGACTGAAATCGCAGAACTACAAACAAAAAATGCACTGTTCAATGTTTTTTTTTAGAAATATTTAAGCAGTATTTACAGTAGAAGTATTTAACTGACAACTTTTTTAAGACTCTTAAAGAAGGTTAGAGTGAAATCAGAGACTCTTTGCATGATGAATTTTTTTTCTGAAGTAAATGCTGTCACTTCATGATTTGTTGATCCCTGTAACTGACTAAAAGAATAAAAAAGACATCGGCAGAATTATTATTGTGCTTAGTGTCACTCTCTTTAGTTTGTCTCTCTGAAATTAAAAAACTGGAAATAAAAACATGATTTCAATTATAGTAGGACCAGAATAACTTCATTTTTAAGAGTAATTCATATCAGATTGTTACATTAAAATCACACAATTTTTATTTTAAGGATACAAAAAAATTGTGTTTATTATTGTAATATTTCTCCAAACTTCAGAAAAAAAATGTTATTCATAAGGAGGAATGGTTTAATAATAATAATTATTATTATTTTTATTTATAAAGCAGTTTACGTGTGTTGACAAATCTCAAAGTGCTACACAAGCAGATTAAAAGCAAGAAGAAAACATAAAAAACATGTAAAGCATAGAAACATATAAAACATAAAATAACACATCATAAATAAAAAGTAATGATCACTTTAAAATGTTTTTCTTTAACTGCTGCCATCAGGTTCTCAGGCAGAGTCTTCCAGAGCCGTGGAGCAGCTGCTGAGAAAGCTCGGTCCCCCGTTGTGTGGAGTTTGGATCTGGAGGGGTAGAGGCCATAAGTGTTGGTGGAACAAAAGTGTCTTGTCGTAGATTGAGGTGTGATGTGAGGAGTTTTTTTCTGTGTGTAAATAAATGATAATATTTCTGGTCAGATAGTTTGTAGCTTGTTTGTATTTTTCTTCTGACTAAACCTCATGCAAACATCTTTTTAATGACAGCAGGAAGAGTTTAGACAGATTTCATTTTGACACTGATTTTTCTTTATCACAAGTCAGTTTAAGAAAAAAATAGATGGTCAAACCCAAACATTTTCACCTTTCTATAGGAGGAGTCAATGCAAAACTCTGATACCTTCCTCCTCTACTTATCTGTCTGCAGAGACGACACACAGTTTAACATCATGGACTGTAGGACAGGGCTGCTGTTGTTCATCTGCAGGTTTTCATAGATATTGAGTTGAATTTGTTGTCAGATTTCAAAATATGACAACTTGTATTAACAGGTGTTGATCAGACTCAGACTCTGACAGAATCTGAACCAGTGATTAAAAGACCTGGAGAATCCCACAGACTGACCTGCACAGCCTCTGGACTTAACTTTGATGGTTCCTGGATGGGTTGGATCGGACAGGCTCCTGGAAAAGGACTCGGGGGGGTTGTAGGTGTTGATACTGGCAGTGGCAGTAACAAGGTGGTATTATAGACATTATGCTAAAAGTACTTTGCTAATTCTGCTAGTTTATGCATCATCATTTACTGTATATAAAGTTTGTTATCTTTTTCAGACGTTTACATTTTTTGAGTTCCTGCATAAAATAAATATTAATAAAACACACACACACAAACTCTTGACAGAACACAGCCTAAGCTTCTGTTCCTGCTGGTTATGTACATAATTGTCTGTCAGTTGTACTGTATACAAGGGTGTGTGTACAATGAGTATCAGAAGGTTTTAATCCTAACATAATTAGTTGTGAGGATACTTTTCTTCAGCTGGTCAGAGTTGATGGGAAGATGGATGGAGCCAAATACAGAGCAATCTTAGAGGAAAACCTGTTAGAGTTTGCAAAGTCTTGAGACTGGGGAGGAGGTTCACCTTCCAGCAGGACAACCACCCTAAACATAGAGCCAGAGCTACAATGTTTTAGATTAAAGTATATTCATGTGTTAGAATGAACCAGTCAAAGTCCTAAATCCAACTGAGAATCTGTGGCAAGACTTGGAAATAGCTGCTCACAGACGCTCTCCATCCAGTCTGCCGGAGATTAGCCTATTTTACAAAGACGAAAGGGCAAAAGTTTCAATCTCTAGATCTGCAAAGCTGGTAGAGACATACTCCAAAAGACCTGCAGCTGTAATTGCAGCAAAAGGTGGTTTCACAAAACCATTTATCATTTTTTCTTTCACTTCACAATTATGTGCCAGTTTGTGTTGGTCTATCACATAAAATCCCAAATGAAAGATATTTACATTTGTGAGTATAACATGATAAAATGTGGAAAATTTCAAGGGGTATGAAAACTTTTGCAAGTCTCTGTAGCAGAGCTGTGATGAGGTTGTGTTTCCCATTTAAAAAAAAAAAAAAAATCATGTTTATATTCACATTGAAATAGTAAAAATGATGCAAATACACTCCATTTTTCAAAAGCAGAGGTGATTTTCAGGCATCTTTTTTGGAAACACATCACTGAACAAGCTCCTTAAGTGGCTCTAGTTGGACAAATATATATTTAAATGTATGCAAATCAATGATGGGCCTTGTTTTTCAGCTATAAAAGCTTCACATCAGACAATCATTCAAGTTCACAGCATGTCAGTTTCATCATCAACCGTGTTCTCTGTAGCTCTGCTGCTGCTGCTGTTGGCAGCTGGATCCTGTGAATCTCACTGATGATTTCTCACAAAGATTTTTGTTTTTTTAACAGATGTATAGTGTGAACAGTTGACACAGCCACACTCTGTGACTGTGCTGCCAGGTCAACATCTGTCCTTCACCTGTCAGAGCGATCAGAAATCATGCGAGATAACAGCAAAAGGATGAGACAGTCCAACTTAAACCAAGAGGTCTCTGCTGTGTGTTACTGTGCAAGATACACACAGTGGTAACAGGAGGAAAAGAACCTTTGAAACACCAGAGAAATGTTAAATACAAACCCAGCAGGTGGCAGTAAAATAAAGAAACTGGGCCTGAACATAAGTGTGCACATAGAAATACACAGTTTGCCAGGACCAACTGCTATATTGTAGTTTGTGAGTTTCTTAGCTGTATGATAACAGTAACACTTAAGAATAGTTTTATTAATGATTTACAGCAAGGACAAAATCATTATCAGCCTCCTGAAGTTTTATCCATATGTTGGATCCACACAGTGACACATGAGAGAACAAAACACGTCTGCATTTCATAGTTACATGAGTAATTTTTAGTAGCACTCAGAATAACTGCTTCATTATTCATATCTACTTCTATTTACAGCAAAAAAATAAATAAATAAATAAAAAATCAAATAAATTGCACAAACAACTTTTTTTATTGTTAGTTATATATGAAATGAGAAAATGTCAGTGATACAAAAAAATAAAGAACACAAGAATACAGATATTTGATCCGAACAATCGTCAATCAAATTAATCACAATTTTGCTTCCATCGATTCTACAGTCACTAAGATAAAACACCACTGGTCGTTATGCATTTTATTACGTAAAGGGAAAAACTCCTCACTGAAATCCTTTAAGAGGAACAAATAATGGAAGAAACCCCAAAAAGAGCAACAGACAGAAGACATCATATCATTTAAATCTATAAATGTAGATGACACTTCAGTAAATGTTCGTCTAGTTTCACCAAAAGTCCACTTGTTTCCTCCCTGTGAGGAGGAGTCAATGCAAAATTCAGATTGTTTCCCACTTATCAGTCTGCAGAGAGTCTGACAGAGAGCAGTGGACACACAGTTTAACATGATGGACTTCAGGACAGGACTGCTGCTGTTAACCATCTGCTGGACAGGTGAAGATTTAACATGAATTTTAAAGAGGTCTTTTAAACATCAACAATTCTAAACTAATGATCAATTCTTTGCTTTTTTAAACAGGTGTTGATGGTCAGACTCTGACTGAATCTGAATCAGTGGTTAAAAGACCTGGAGAATCCCACAAAATAACATGTACAACCTCTGGAATATCATTCAGTAGCTATTATATGGGCTGGATCAGACAGGCTCCTGGAAAAGGACTGGAGTGGGTTGCAACTATATCCACAGGCAGTAGCAGCAAATACTACTCTCAGTCAGTCCAAGGCCGGTTTACTGTCTCCAGAGACGACAGCAGAGAGCAGCTGTTTCTGCAGATGAACAGTCTGACAACTGAAGATTCTGCTGTTTATTATTGTGCTCGTCACTCACAGTGACTGAAGTTGGTTGAGCTGCTGTACAAAATCCTACATCTGTCATCAGATGTCCATGTTCCTCACATGATGTATTCATGCTAAAATAATTGTAACAATTAGTAAATATTTTGTTTAGCTGTTGGCATTTTCCATAACAATAGAAATGTTATAAAATTATAAAATAAATTTTTTATTTTTTATTTTTTCAACATTTTTCAAAATGTTTTATTTTATATTTAGAGTAGAGGTGTGTTTCAAGAACAGTATGTTTTCAATTAGAGGAAATGATGCTGTGCAAACTGCTCTAATGGCTCTAGTTAGACAAATATTGATTTTTAATGATGCACATTTAAATATATGCAAATATTTTGTCATTTATTGTTCTATTACATTGTGGCTTCAACAATTTACAGTAAAAGCTAAAACTTACTTTTTAATATAATAAACCGAAGAACACTTGTTCAAATGTTTCAATTCAGCATTTGGTAAAAAATAAAGTAAATAAAAATAATATAATTTATACAGTATATTTGTTAAACATACATTTTTTGGCTTAGACAAATATTGATTATTAAATGTTAATGTTTGCAAACTCAGTTGTGATCCTTCAGCTATAAAAACCTCCCATCACACAGTTAGTGGAGTTCACAGCACATCAGTTTCACCATGTTCTCTGCAGCTCTGCTGCTGCTGCTGCTGCTGCTGCTGCTGGTTCAGGTGAGTCTCTGTGGATTTATCATCATTATTAATTATTCTTTTGCATTTATTTTAACTTTTCCGACATATTATTTTCAACAGATGTGACGTGTGAACAATTGACATCAGTAACCATCAGTAGAGCTGAACAAAAACCCCTCAGTGTGTGAACACTTGTTACATGAAGCCACCAGAGGAGGAGCCTCAGACCACGAATGATTTTTATTAACTGCAAACTGCACTGAAAATATAGAAATAACATAACTGATTATTTATTCCTATATGGTAAAAAAAGACATAAAAAACTCTTGTTGCTGCCTTTTATTTACTTTTTCATGAAACAAAACTAAAACAAATGTTATATTATTAATTAAAACAAAAATACAATTGTGAGATATTATAATAAATGATTTTTAGACGTAAGAAAAAATGCCAATTGAATAAAAAGGTGGAATGATAATAACATGAAAGAAGCAGCTGGTGTTCTATCCTCCTACAGACCTGCAGGTGGCAGCACAAGATACAGTATAGACAGATGACACTTAGGCGAACATGCCAATGCTCTTCTTCATGTCATCAACACACATGAGAGAAGCAGCTGGTGTTGTGTTTTTCATTTATTTCAAAGTGTTAAAATAAACCAGCTTTTTTGATAATGATAATGTTCCCTTGACAATTTGGACATTTACAATCAACATTTCCACCATTTTTGTGGGAAACCAAACGCTGCTGAGCAGAACAAATCTGAGTTTTTAAAAATGAAATGTCAATATCACCAATCATCACCAAAAACAGTTTTTTCTTTTTTTCTTTTTTTTGAAAATTTAAGATTTGCCCGGTCCAATGAATATCACAGGAAGAAACTTAAGACATGTGGTCACTTGAGGGGGAGGAGTCAATGCAAATCTCGGGTCTCTTCCAACTCTACATATGATACAGACTGAAGAACAGAAACACTGTGGACTGGACAGAGACAACTGGCTTTGACAATGATCAGACCTGATTATTTGGTTACATTGCTCATCCTGCTTATTAAGATGACTGGTAAGAAAAATGATCATTTTGGGGTCAATTATTCTGAATTAAAGACAATGTGACTGTGATAACTAATGAGTTGCTTCAATGACTTTAGGTACTGATGGTCAAACACTGACTGAGTCTGAACCAGTGGTTAAAAGACCTGGAGAATCCCACAGACTGACCTGCACATATTCAGGGTTCAGTACTGATCCCGATATTGCTTGGATCAGACAGGCTGCTGGAAAAGGACTCGAGTGGGTTGCTTACATCATCAGTGGCAGCAGCCTCATCTTGTACTCTCAGTCAGTGAAAGGACGGTTCACCATCTCCAGAGACAACAGCAGGAAGCAGGTGTATCTGCAGATGAACAGTTTGACAACTGAAGATTCTGCTGTTTATTATTGTGCCAGAGAGTCACAGTGACACAGGAGGAAGCGACGCTGTACAAAAACCTCAAGCCAAACAAAGTCAGAGTTTGCTTCTGTTTCTCTAAACTAGTTAAAATAGTTTTACATCATCTTAACACTTTACTCCAAACACATTTTTTTAGTTAATGCAGTTTAAAAAGGTTCTTTATTATTCAGTTCTCCAGTTTTATCCAAAATGCCTCAAAATACATCTGTTTATCCAACACTATGCTACATGTTGGATAAATATACCACTAATATTCACTAAAAAACAGTTTCATTTTTAAAGATCATCTTAGAGTCTGAACACCTGTAATATGAACCCACCAGAGGAGGAGCCCTCAGTTAAAGAGGGTGTCAGTACTATTATTATTATTATTAAACATCATAGTAATAACATACAATAATGCCACAAAGTCAACTTCCAAAGATCATATGTTACTGTCTCCAAGTGCTAAAGGCGTTTGTTAAAAAATCTCATGACTAAATATGACATCCACATGACAGAAAGTCACAGTGACACAGGAGGTTGAAACGCTGTACAAAAACCCCAAGTCAAACAAAGACAGACATTCACTGTTTGTTTCTTTAAATTTCATATTTACATCATCTAAACACGAATTGTCCTTGTGTATAAAAATCTCTTTAACAATAAATTTGACTTGACTAAATATAATTGATGAGATGAGTGAACTGTCACTTGTCACTCTGCAAGAACATTTAATAGATAAGAGCAGAAATTAATAAAAAAATAAAAAAAATCACACTAGAAGTGTGGAAATAATCTCATGATGAAAAACACTGTGTGTTACTGTAAATCTGGCCCCACATCCATAGAAACCCCTACTTGTGTCTCTTCCTGGTGAGTTGGTAATATGACTAAATTCTGCAAAATAAAACAATGTTCATGCTCACACAATTCAATATAAATTATGTAATTTGTGAATAAATAATAAATGCTACAATTAACAGATTTCCTTGACATAAGGAGCCAGTCCCTCTCTATTATTTCCTGATGCAATCAGTGAAAAACTCACTTTTGACCAGTCAGAAACGTTCCCAGATGATGATTTCATATTGTCCTGTTATTTCCATCTATTCATCAGATTGTACAGGTCATTGAGTCCATTCCTGGTGTCAACCCAGGTGTCACTTTCTCCTGTTGTTTCTCTCATCTCTAATCATCAGGTTGTTCAGGTCGGAGTGTGGAGTCCGTTCCTTCCACTTTAGTATTGAAAAAGCCTGAGGACACTCTCAGTCTGTCCTGCAGGGGATTGGACTTCACATTTAGCTGCTGTAACATGGACTGGAGAAGACAACCTGCAGGAAAAGGACTGGAATGGATGGGACATACCATCAGTGTGCAAGGACAAACACAAATCATGCAAGATAACAGCAACAGCATGACATATGTGAAAGTGTCCAACTTAAACCAAGAGGACTCTGCTGTGTGTTACTGTACAAGATACACACACTGGTTACAGGAGGGAAAGCAGCTTTACAAAAGCACCATAGAAATATTAAAAGTAAACCCAGCAGGTGGCAGCAAAACACATTAACTGGGCCTGAACATGACTTTAAACAGGTTTGACAGAACCAACTGCTAGTTTGTGAGTTCTTGTTTTTTAAGGGTTTGGTTTTCTTAACTATATGTTAATAGTAATAGTGAACAATGTTCTTCATTAAGATCCAGACAAGAACGACATCACAGGGTTGAAGCACCAACACACAGGGCCTGTTATAACACTGGTCGACTGAGCTAAACATGTTTTAAAGTCTCTCTGAATTAAAGATCCACACAGTCAGAAAGCTGTTCAGAGTTTGTATGAGGAGCTGTTAAACACCATGAGCTCCACTTGTTTCCTCCCTGTGAGGAGGAGTCAATGCAAAATTCAGATTGTTTTCCACTTATCAGTCTGCAGAGAGTCTGACAGAGAGCAGTGGACACACAGTTTAACATGATGGACTTCAGGACAGGACTGCTGCTGTTAACCATCTGCTGGACAGGTGAAGATTTAATACTGAACTTGATTTTAAAACGTCTTTACACAACAACTGAATTATTTCCTTGTTTGTTTCTCTAACAGGTGTTGATGCTCAGACTCTGACTGAATCTGAATCAGTGGTTAAAAGACCTGGAGAATCCCACAAAATAACATGTACAACCTCTGGAATATCATTCAGTGGGAGGTGGATGGTCTGGATCAGACAGGCTCCTGGAAAAGGACTGGAGTGGGTTGCTAATATCAATCAAGACAGTAGCAGCAAATACTACTCTCAGTCAGTCCAAGGCCGGTTTACTGTCTCCAGAGACAACAGCAGAGAGCAGCTGTTTCTGCAGATGAACAGTCTGAAAACTGAAGATTTTGCTGTTTATTATTGTGCCAGAGAGTCACAGTGACTGAAGTTGGTTGAGCTGCTGTACAAAATCCTACATCTGTCATCAGATGTCCATGTTCCTCACATGATGGATTCATGCTAAAATTAATTGTAACAATTAAAAAGTAAATATTTTGTTTAGCTTTTGGCATTTTCCATAACAATATAAATGTTATAAAATTATAAAATAAATTTTATTTTTTTAATTTTTTCAACATTTTTCAAAATGTTTTATTTTATATTTAGAGTAGAGGTGTGTTTCAAGAACAGTATGTTTTGAATTAGAGGAAATGATGCTGTGCAAACTGCTCTAATGGCTCTAGTTAGACAAATATTGATTCTTAATGATGCACATTTAAATGTATGCAAATATTTTGTAATTTTATGGCATCAACATTTTGGCATCAACAATTTACAGCAAAAGCAAAAACTCACTTTTTAAAATAATAAACGGAAGAACAATGTTTCAATTCAGCATTTGGTAAAAAAATAAATAAATAAAAATAATATAATTTATACACTATATATGTTAAACAGACATTTTTTGGCTTAGACAAATATTGATTATTAAATGTTAATGTTTGCAAACTCAGTTGTGATCCTTCAGCTATAAAAACCTCCCATCACACAGTCAGTGGAGTTCACAGCACATCAGCTTCACCATGAACCATGTTCTCTGTAGCTCTGCTGCTGCTGCTGCTGCTGCTGCTGCTGCTGCTGCTGGTTCAGGTGAGTCTCTGTGGATTTATCATCATTAATAATTATTCTTTTGCATTTATTTTAACTTTTATAACATATTTTTTTCAACTGGTGTGACGTGCAAACAGTTGACATCAGTAACCATCAGTAGAGCTGAACAAAAACCCCTCAGTGTGTGAACACTTGTTACATGAAGCCACCAGAGGAGGAGCCTCAGACCATGAATGATTTTTATTAACTGCAAACTGCACTGAAAATGTAGAAATAACACAACTGATTATTTATTCCTATATGGTAATAAAACATAAAAAACTCCTGTTGCTGCCTTTTATTTACTTTTTCATAAAACAAAACTAAAACAAATGTTATAATATTAATTTAAACAAAAATACAATTGTGAGATATTAGAATAGATGATTTTTAGAAGTAAGAAAAAATGCCAATTGAATAAAAGGTGGAATAATTAGCAAAATCATTTAACATCATGAATTTCTCTTTTTGAATTTAACAAACTCCATAACACAGTAAAACTGAGTGTAACGTCCTGTTTTAGTGGACAATGTTCATGCTCAGTAAAGATTCATCACATTAAAATGTTTACTACTTTTCAACTTCACTGTGATGTGAACTGATAAAAAATATGTTATTATGTCTTTTATCTTTTTAAAAGTAAACAAATTAAATTTAATCAGTAAAAAAACAGCAAATAGGCCAGTTTTCTTTGCAGGAGGAGTCAATGCAAACACACGGGTGTCTCACTGCTATTTATGTGTCTGTGAAGAGCTTTACAGAAAACAGTGGACACACAGTTCATCATGATGGACTATAGGACATCACTGCTGCTGTTAACTGCTTTTCACTGCTGGACAGGTGAAAATATTTCAAGAGTTTGACTTAAATGTGTTTACAGCAAATGCAGCAAATGACTGTTTCCTTGTTTGTCTTGGCAGGTGTTGATGCTCAGACTCTGACAGAATCTGAACCAGTGGTTAAAAGACCTGGAGAATCTCACACACTGACCTGTACAACCACTGGTTTTAATTTTGGTGCCTCTTGGATGGCCTGGATCAGACAGGCTCCTGGAAAAGGACTGGAGTGGGTTTCTACTATTGCTGACAGCAGTAGCAGCAAATATTACTCTCAGTCAGTCAACGGTCGGTTCACCATCTCCAGAGACGACCGCAGGAAGCAGGTGTATCTGCAGATGAACAGTCTGACAACTGAAGACTCTGCTGTTTATCACTGTGCTCATCACTCAGAGTGACACAGTGGCTGACGTTAGTTAAGGAGCTGTACAAAATCCCACAGTTGTCACCGTCACTGTTCCTGGACTTGAGTTTTTCCTCTAGTTTTTCTTCTTGCTCCTGGTATTTAGTTTTTTATCCTTCAGTACCACTTTCTATTGTTAGTTTCTTTAGCTTCTGTTTCAGTATTAGGTTTAGTTTGTCATCCTCCCTTGTTTGTTCCAGGTTTTGTGTTTTTTTACTTTATTTATTTATTACTACGTGTGTTTTTTCCCTCCTCGTGTAGTGATTTTCAGATGTCTGCCTTTTCCTTAATAAATCCCCTCATTCACCATAAAACCTCTATAAGTTAAATATACTCGTTAGTGTGACAACAGTAGTTGTTGTTCAGGACCAAGAATCATATGAAGTCAGATGACACTTCAGAAACTGATATTGGGGTTCGTGACTTGATTTTCTTTTTTCAATTATCTGCAAGAATCTGCAATAAATAAGAACAGAAAGTAATTACGTAGATAAACATTTCTATTACAGCAGAATCTGTGGCATCATAACACTGTTTTACTGTAAACTGGGCCCCACAGTTATAGAGACATCTGCTGTACAAGACATGTTCATATCCACAGCAAGCAGGTGACCCAGACCTAAATTTTACATAAGAACATCAGGTAAATGAATGTGAGCCATGTAGCCCCATTTTGTTAAAGACATGTCAAAACTTTACAAAACAAACAAATGTTCATGTTCACATAATCAAGTTCAATGTGTCTTTAAACACCTGATTTTCTCAAACGTGTTTTTCTTTAGTCTAAAGTATGTGATGAATAAACACATCTCACACATGAGGAGCCACCCCCCCTCCATCATACCCTGATGCAAATGTTCAGTGTGTACAGTGTCCTTCTGTCCTGCTGACTGCTCTTATACTGTGTGTGGAACATCAGAGGTCACATCTCCAGCCTCAGGATGATCAACACACTCACTCTTCTGCTGGTTTCTCTCTCTCTGACCTGTGAGTTCTGCTGCTTCTTTCTGGTTTAATGTTTCAGACAACAGCAAGTGATGATCACCAGCAGAGCTCCATTATGTCTGTCTTACTTTGTCCTTGGTTTCTTGTTTGCTTTTCTCAGTCAGTCAACGGTCAGGTTCACCATCTCCAGAGACAACACGCAGGAAGCAGGTGTATCTGCAGATGAACAGTCTGACAACTGAAGACTCTGCTGTTTATCACTGTGCTCATCACTCAGAGTGACACAGTGGCTGACGTTAGTTAAGGAGCTGTACAAAATCCCACAGTTGTCACCGTCACTGTTCCTGGACTTGAGTTTTCCTCTAGTTTTCTTCTTGCTCCTGGTATTTAGTTTTTATCCTTCAGTACCACTTTCTATTGTTAGTTTCTTTAGCTTCTGTTTCAGTATTAGGTTTAGTTTGTCATCCTCCTTGTTTGTTCCAGGTTTTGTGTTTTTACTTTATTTATTTATTACTACGTGTGTTTTTCCTCCTCGTGTAGTGATTTTCAGATGTCTGCCTTTTCCTTAATAAATCCCTCATTCACCATAAAACCTCTATAAGTTAAATATACTCGTTAGTGTGACAACAGTAGTTGTTGTTCAGGACCAAGAATCATATGAAGTCAGATGACACTTCAGAAACTGATATTGGGGTTCGTGACTTGATTTTCTTTTTTCAATTATCTGCAAGAATCTGCAATAAATAAGAACAGAAAGTAATTACGTAGATAAACATTTCTATTACAGCAGAATCTGTGGCATCATAACACTGTTTTACTGTAAACTGGGCCCCACAGTTATAGAGACATCTGCTGTACAAGACATGTTCATATCCACAGCAAGCAGGTGACCCAGACCTAAATTTTACATAAGAACATCAGGTAAATGAATGTGAGCCATGTAGCCCCATTTTGTTAAAGACATGTCAAAACTTTACAAAACAAACAAATGTTCATGTTCACATAATCAAGTTCAATGTGTCTTTAAACACCTGATTTTCTCAAACGTGTTTTTCTTTAGTCTAAAGTATGTGATGAATAAACACATCTCACACATGAGGAGCCACCCCCCCTCCATCATACCCTGATGCAAATGTTCAGTGTGTACAGTGTCCTTCTGTCCTGCTGACTGCTCTTATACTGTGTGTGGAACATCAGAGGTCACATCTCCAGCCTCAGGATGATCAACACACTCACTCTTCTGCTGGTTTCTCTCTCTCTGACCTGTGAGTTCTGCTGCTTCTTTCTGGTTTAATGTTTCAGACAACAGCAAGTGATGATCACCAGCAGAGCTCCATTATGTCTGTCTTACTTTGTCCTTGGTTTCTTGTTTGCTTTTCTCAGTCAGTCAACGGTCGGTTCACCATCTCCAGAGACAACCGCAGGAAGCAGGTGTATCTGCAGATGAACAGTCTGACAACTGAAGACTCTGCTGTTTATCACTGTGCTCATCACTCAGAGTGACACAGTGGCTGACGTTAGTTAAGGAGCTGTACAAAATCCCACAGTTGTCACCGTCACTGTTCCTGGACTTGAGTTTTCCTCTAGTTTTCTTCTTGCTCCTGGTATTTAGTTTTTTATCCTTCAGTACCACTTTCTATTGTTAGTTTCTTTAGCTTCTGTTTCAGTATTAGGTTTAGTTTGTCATCCTCCCTTGTTTGTTCCAGGTTTTGTGTTTTTTTACTTTATTTATTTATTACTACGTGTGTTTTTTCCCTCCTCGTGTAGTGATTTTCAGATGTCTGCCTTTTCCTTAATAAATCCCCTCATTCACCATAAAACCTCTATAAGTTAAATATACTCGTTAGTGTGACAACAGTAGTTGTTGTTCAGGACCAAGAATCATATGAAGTCAGATGACACTTCAGAAACTGATATTGGGGTTCGTGACTTGATTTTCTTTTTTCAATTATCTGCAAGAATCTGCAATAAATAAGAACAGAAAGTAATTACGTAGATAAACATTTCTATTACAGCAGAATCTGTGGCATCATAACACTGTTTTACTGTAAACTGGGCCCCACAGTTATAGAGACATCTGCTGTACAAGACATGTTCATATCCACAGCAAGCAGGTGACCCAGACCTAAATTTTACATAAGAACATCAGGTAAATGAATGTGAGCCATGTAGCCCCATTTTGTTAAAGACATGTCAAAACTTTACAAAACAAACAAATGTTCATGTTCACATAATCAAGTTCAATGTGTCTTTAAACACCTGATTTTCTCAAACGTGTTT
Source organism: Channa maculata (assembly GCA_020496755.1). Lineage (NCBI taxonomy): Eukaryota > Metazoa > Chordata > Actinopteri > Anabantiformes > Channidae > Channa > Channa maculata. The sequence goes on along the minus strand of JAHZUS010000216.1, from coordinate 32,304 downwards.
TTCTTTAGTCTAAAGTATGTGATGAATAAACACATCTCACACATGAGGAGCCACCCCCCCTCCATCATACCCTGATGCAAATGTTCAGTGTGTACAGTGTCCTTCTGTCCTGCTGACTGCTCTTATACTGTGTGTGGAACATCAGAGGTCACATCTCCAGCCTCAGGATGATCAACACACTCACTCTTCTGCTGGTTTCTCTCTCTCTGACCTGTGAGTTCTGCTGCTTCTTTCTGGTTTAATGTTTCAGACAACAGCAAGTGATGATCACCAGCAGAGCTCCATTATGTCTGTCTTACTTTGTCCTTGGTTTCTTGTTTGCTTTTCTCAGTCAGTCAACGGTCGGTTCACCATCTCCAGAGACAACCGCAGGAAGCAGGTGTATCTGCAGATGAACAGTCTGACAACTGAAGACTCTGCTGTTTATCACTGTGCTCATCACTCAGAGTGACACAGTGGCTGACGTTAGTTAAGGAGCTGTACAAAATCCCACAGTTGTCACCGTCACTGTTCCTGGACTTGAGTTTTTCCTCTAGTTTTTCTTCTTGCTCCTGGTATTTAGTTTTTTATCCTTCAGTACCACTTTCTATTGTTAGTTTCTTTAGCTTCTGTTTCAGTATTAGGTTTAGTTTGTCATCCTCCCTTGTTTGTTCCAGGTTTTGTGTTTTTTTACTTTATTTATTTATTACTACGTGTGTTTTTTCCCTCCTCGTGTAGTGATTTTCAGATGTCTGCCTTTTCCTTAATAAATCCCCTCATTCACCATAAAACCTCTATAAGTTAAATATACTCGTTAGTGTGACAACAGTAGTTGTTGTTCAGGACCAAGAATCATATGAAGTCAGATGACACTTCAGAAACTGATATTGGGGTTTGTGATTTGATTTTCTTTTTCAATTATCTGCAAGAATCTGCAATAAATAAGAACAGAAAGTAATTACGTAGATAAACATTTCTATTACAGCAGAATCTGTGGCATCATAACACTGTTTTACTGTAAACTGGGCCCCACAGTTATAGAGACATCTGCTGTACAAGACATGTTCATATCCACAGCAAGCAGGTGACCCAGACCTAAATTTTACATAAGAACATCAGGTAAATGAATGTGAGCCATGTAGCCCCATTTTGTTAAAGACATGTCAAAACTTTACAAAACAAACAAATGTTCATGTTCACATAATCAAGTTCAATGTGTCTTTAAACACCTGATTTTCTCAAACGTGTTTTTCTTTAGTCTAAAGTATGTGATGAATAAACACATCTCACACATGAGGAGCCACCCCCCCTCCATCATACCCTGATGCAAATGTTCAGTGTGTACAGTGTCCTTCTGTCCTGCTGACTGCTCTTATACTGTGTGTGGAACATCAGAGGTCACATCTCCAGCCTCAGGATGATCAACACACTCACTCTTCTGCTGGTTTCTCTCTCTCTGACCTGTGAGTTCTGCTGCTTCTTTCTGGTTTAATGTTTCAGACAACAGCAAGTGATGATCACCAGCAGAGCTCCATTATGTCTGTCTTACTTTGTCCTTGGTTTCTTGTTTGCTTCATGTGATCAGGTTGTACAGGTCAGAGTATGGAGTCCATTCCTCCCAGTTCAGTGCTGAAAAAGCCTGGGGAGACTCTGAATCTGTCCTGCAGAGGATCTGGCTTCACATTTAGTTGCTGTACTATGCACTGGATAAGACAACCTGCAGGAAAAGGACTGGAGTGGTTAGGGGTTGGCTACTCTTCTGCCAGCAGTAACAGATATGCCAGCAGTGTGAGTGGACGAGCACAAATCAGTAGAGATGACAGCAACAGCATGGTGCATCTGACACTGTCCAACTTAAAGCCAGAGGACTCTGCTGTGTATTACTGTGCCAAACACACACTGGTTAAAGTGAGCAGAGAGGTTTAACAAAAACTCCACACATTCTTTCCTCCTACAGACCTGCAGGTGGCAGCACAAGATACAGTATAGACAGATGACACTTAGGCGAACATGCCAATGCTCTTCTTCATGTCATCAACACACATGAGAGAAGCAGCTGGTGTTGTGTTTTTCTCTTATTTCAAAGTGTTAAAATAAACCAGCTTTTTTTGATAATGATTATGTTCCCTTGACAATTTGAACATTTACAATTAACATTTCCACCATTTTGTTGGGAAACCAAACGCTGCTGAGCAGAACAAATCTGAGTTTTTAAAAATGAAACATATTATATAAAAGGAGCCACAAAGGTTTGACCTCCAATAATCATCATAAAGAGTTTTTTTTATTAAGAAGATTTAAGATTTGCCCGGTCAGTGGTTCAATTCCCGGTGCCTCCTGGCTATATATCGAAGTGTCCTTGGACAAGACTCATGAACCCCAAGTTGCTCCCAGTGGGTCAGGGGAGCATCTTGCATGGCAGCCACTGTTATCAGTGTGTGAGTGTGTGTGTGAATAGGTGAATGAGAAGCAACATTGTAAAGTGCTGTATAAGCAGATATTAACCATTTACCAATAGTGAAAGTTTGACGTCCAATGAATATCAAAGGAAGAAACTTAAGAGATGTGGTCACTTGAGGGGGAGGAGTCAATGCAAATCTCTGGTCTCTTCCATCTCTACATATGATACAGACTGAGGAACAGAAACACTGTGGACTGGACAGAGACAACTGGCTTTGACAATGATCAGACCTGATTATTTAGTTACTTTGCTCATCCTGCTTATTAAGATGACTGGTAAGAAAAATAATCATTTTGGGGTCAATTATTCTGAATTAAAGACAATGTGACTGTGACAACTAATGAGTTATTTTGATGACTTTAGGTGTTGATGGTCAAACACTGACTGAGTCTGAACCAGTGGTTAAAAGACCTGGAGAATCCCACAGACTGACCTGCACATATTCAGGGTTCAGTAGTGATCCCACTATTGCTTGGAACAGACAGGCTGCTGGAAAAGGACTCGAGTGGATCTCTGTCATTTACAGTGATGGCAGCATCTACTACTCAAACTCAGTCAAAGGCCGGTTCACCATCTCCAGAGACAACAGCAGACAGCAGGTGTATCTGCAGATGAACAGTCTGACAACTGAAGATTCTGCTGTTTATTATTGTGTAAGAGAGTCACAGTGACACAGGAGGTTGAAACACTGTACAAAAACTCCAAGACAAACAAAGTCAGACATTCACTGTTTGTTTCTTTAAATGTCATTTTTACATCATCTAAACACTTTAACTCAAACATGTTCATTTAGTTAATGCAGTTTAAGAATTTGTCACCTGATGTAAAGTTGAATGTGTTTGTGTCTTATGTGAAAAATAAATACTTTTTGATGCAGTACCCCATGTTTTGTTTGAAATGCCTCAAAGATACAATATTACATATCATCTCAGAGTCTGAACACCTGTAACATGAACCCACCAGAGGAGAAGCCCTCTGACCACTAAACAATCAGAGAGGGAGTCAGTACTTGGAAGATTCACCACTAAATGAAGTGATGGTTCATTATTTTAAGAAGTCATTGTAAAAAAAATATATATACATAATAATAATACAACAATATGTTTTTTGAGATAATGGACCTACAAATGTGTTTGTTTCAGAGCTCTCATTCCGGACACATTTGGGCCTTCATAGCATGGACTGAAAGCTTTTTTTTCCCTTTCTAATTTTGTTCCAGTGATCCTGTGAGATTAGTTTGATTAAATTATCTTGCTAATATAAGCAAGATGCATTTCTCTATAATCGGTTATTAAAAGATAACTGATACTAAAATAAAATCAGTGAACTGTTGCTTCATCTTCAAGGGCAACTGACCTAATGTGTTTTTCAGCTAATTGCACAAACTATACTCATGTATAGTACTATATACTCGATTATACACATGTACTGTAAGAATCCCCCTGTTTCATCCACATATTTAATGAAATATTCATGTTGTCATGAACAACTTGAATTGTCCTTGTGTATAAAAATGTTTTTAACAATAAATGTGACTTGACTAAATATAATTGATGATGTGAAACTTAAAGAAACTGACATTACTTGTCACTTATTGTCAATGTTATTTGAGTCTTCAAACAACTGCAAGAACATTTAAGAGCAGAAATGAATTAAATATAAAAAAAATCCCACTAGAAGTGTGGAAATAATCTGCAGCTTAAAAACACTGTGTCTTACTGTAAATCTGGCCCCACATACATAGAGACCCCTACAAGACTGGTTCATATCCCCAGCACCCAGACATAAACTTTACATAAGAGCCTTCATTCTTCTCCTGTTGTTTCTCTCATCTCTAATCATCAGGTTGTTCAGGTCGGAGTGTGGAGTCCGTTCCTTCCACTTTAGTATTGAAAAAGCCTGAGGACACTCTCAGTCTGTCCTGCAGGGGATTGGACTTCACATTTAGCTGCTGTAACATGGACTGGAGAAGACAACCTGCAGGAAAAGGACTGGAATGGATGGGATATACCATCAGTGTGAAGGACAAACAGAAATCATGCAAGATAACAGCAACAGCATGACATATGTGAAAGTGTCCAACTTAAACCAAGAGGACTCTGCTGTGTGTTACTGTACAAGATACACACACTGGTTACAGGAGGGAAAGCAGCTTTACAAAAGCACCATAGAAATATTAAAAGTAAACCCAGCAGGTGGCAGCAAAACACATTAACTGGGCCTGAACATGACTTTAAACAGGTTTGACAGAACCAACTGCTAGTTTGTGAGTTCTTGTCTTTTAAGGGTTTGGTTTTCTTAACTATATGTTAATAGTAATAGTGAACAATGTTCTTCATTAAGATCCAGACAAGAACGACATCATAGGGTTGAAGCACCAACACACAGGGCCTGTTATAACACTGGTAGACTGAGCTAAACATGCTTTAAAGTCCCACAGAGTCAGAAAGCTGTTCAGAGTTTGTATGAGGAGCTGTTAAACACCATGAGCTCCACTTGTTTCCTCCCTGTGAGGAGGAGTCAATGCAAAATTCAGATTGTATTCCACTTATCAGTCTGCAGAGAGTCTGACAGAGAGCAGTGGACACACAGTTTAACATGATGGACTTCAGGACAGGACTGCTGCTGTTAACCATCTGCTGGACAGGTGAAGATTTAATGCTGAACTTGATTTTAAAACGTCTTTACACAACAACTGAATTATTTCCTTGTTTGTTTCTCTAACAGGTGTTGATGCTCAGACTCTGACTGAATCTGAATCAGTGGTTAAAAGACCTGGAGAATCCCACAAAATAACATGTACAACCTCTGGAATATCATTCAGTGGCAACTGGATGGACTGGATCAGACAGGCTCCTGGAAAAGCACTGGAGTGGGTTGCTAGTATCAATCAAGACAGTAGCGGCAAATACTACTCTCAGTCAGTCCAAGGCCGGTTTACTGTCTCCAGAGACAACAGCAGAGAGCAGCTGTTTCTGCAGATGAACAGTCTGACAACTGAAGATTCTGCTGTTTATTATTGTGCTCGTCACTCACAGTGACTGAAGTTGGTTGAGCTGCTGTACAAAATCCTACATCTGTCATCAGATGTCCATGTTCCTCACATGATGGATTCATGCTAAAATAATTGTAACAATTAGTAAATATATAAATATTTTTTATTTTATATTTAGAGTAGAGGTGTGTTTCAAGTACAGTATGTTTTCAATTAGAGGAAATGATGCTGTGAAAACTGCTCTAATGGCTCTAGTTAGACAAATATTGATTCTTAATGATGCACATTTAAATATATGCAAATATTTTGTAATTTGTTGGTCTATTACATTTTAGCATCAACAATTTAGATCAAAAGCAAAAACTTATTTTTTTTAATATAATAAACGAAAGAACACTTGTTCAAATGTTTCAATTCAGCATTTGGTAAAAAAATAAATAAATAAAAATAATATAATTTATACAGTATATTTGTTAAACAGACATTTTTTGGCTTAGACAAATATTGGTTATTAAATGTTAATGTTTGCAAACTCAGTTGTGATCCTGCAGCTATAAAAACCTCCCATCACACAGTCAGTGGAGTTCACAGCACATCAGCTTCACCATGAACCATGTTCTCTGTAGCTCTGCTGCTGCTGCTGCTGGTTCAGGTGAGTCTCTGTGGATTTATCATCATTAATAATTATTCTTTTGCATTTTTTTAAAACTTTTACGACATATTATTTTCAACAGATGTGACGTGTGAACAGCTGACATCAGTAACCATCAGCAGAGCTGAACAAAAACCTTTAGTGTGTGAACACTTGTTACATGAAGCCACCAGAGGAGGAGCCTCAGACCATGAATGATTTTTATTAACTGCAAACAGCACTGAAAATTTAGAAATACCATAACTAATTATTTATTCTTATATGGTAATAAAACATAAAAAACTCTTGTTGCTGCCTTTTATTTATGTTTTCATAAAACAAAAATAAAACAAATGTTATAATATTAATTAAAATAAAAATACACTTGTGAGATATTAGAATAGATGATTTTTAGAAGTTAGAAAAAATGCCATTTGAATAAAAGGTGGAATAATTAGCAAAATCATGTAACAACATGAATTTCTCTTCTTAGATTTAACAAACTCCATAACACAGTAAAACTGAGTGTAACGTCCTGTTTTAGTGGACAATGTTCATGCTCAGTAAAGATTCATCAGATTTAATAATTTACTACTTTTCAACTTCACTGTGATGTGAAATAATTAAAAATGTGTTATTATGTCTTTAATCTTTTTAAAAGTAAACAAATTCAATTCAATCAGTAAAAAAAGAGCAAATAGGCCAGTTTTCTTTGCAGGAGGAGTCAATGCAAACACACGGGTGTCCCACTGCTATTTATGTGTCTGTGAAGAGCTTTACAGAAAACAGTGGACACACAGTTCATCATGATGGACTATAGGACATCACTGCTGCTGTTAACTGCTTTTCACTGCTGGACAGGTGAAAATATTTCAAGAGTTTGACTTAAATGTGTTTACAGCAAATGCAGCAAATGACTGTTTCCTTGTTTGTCTTGGCAGGTGTTGATGTTCAGCCTCTGACAGAATCTGAACCAGTGGTTAAAAGACCTGGAGAATCTCACACACTGACCTGTACAACCACTATTTTTAATTTTGGTGCCTCTTGGATGGCCTGGATCAGACAGGCTCCTGGAAAAGGACTGGAGTGGGTTTCTACTATTGCTGACAGCAGTAGCAGCAAATATTACTCTCAGTCCGTCAACGGTCGGTTCACCATCTCCAGAGACGACCGCAGGAAGCAGGTGTATCTGCAGATGAACAGTCTGACAACTGAAGACTCTGCTGTTTATCACTGTGCTCATCACTCAGAGTGACACAGTGGGTGACGTTAGTTAAGGGGCTGTACAAAATCCCTCAGTTGTCACTGTCACTGTTCCTGGACTTGAGTTTTTCCTCTAATTTTTCTTCTTGCTCCTGGTTTTTAGTTTGTTATCCCTCAGTACCACTTTCTATTGTTAGTGTCTTTAGCTTCTTTTTTTCTCCTTGTTAACCCGGATTGTTTTCACCTGTGCCCCCGTGTATTTATACCCAGTTCTCCCCACTGATCTTCCCCAGATCGTCTCTCCTCTTCCCTGAACAGTGAACATACCTATGGACAGTTTTTGCTCTTGGACATCGTTTTCCTGTTGTGTGTTTGGAATCTCTCCCCTTAACTTTTTAATCTACAAAATCCTACATCTGTCATCAGATGTCCATGTCCCTCACATGATGGAGTCATGCTGAAATAATTGTAACAATTAAAAAGTAAATATTTTGTTTATCTATTTGCATTTTCCATAACAATAGAAATATTATTAAATTATAAAATACATTTTAAAATGTTTATTTTTTCAACATTTTTCAAAATGTTTTATTTTGTATTTAGAGTAGAGGTGTGTTTGAAGTACAGTATGTTTACAATTAGAGGAAATGATGCTGTGCAAACTGCTCTAATGGCTCTAGTTAGACAAATATTGATTCTTAATGATGCACATTTAAATGTATGCAAATATTTTGTAATTTGTTGTTGTATTACATTTTGGCATCAACAATTTATAGCAAAAGCTAAAACTTATTTTTTTAATATAATAAACGGAAGAACACTTGTTCAAATGTTTCAATTCAGCATTTGGTAAAAAAATAAATAAAAAAAATAACTTAATTTATACAGTATATTTGTTAAACAGACACTTTTATTGTCTTACACAAATATTGGTTATTAAATGTTAATGTTTGCAAACTCAGTTGTGATCCTTCAGCTATAAAAACCTCCCATCACACAGTCAGTGGAGTTCACAGCACATCAGCTTCACCATGAACCATGTTCTCTGTAGCTCTGCTGCTGCTGCTGCTGGTTCAGGTGAGTCTCTGTGGATTTATCATCATTAATAATTATTCTTTTGCATTTATTTTAACTTTTATAACATATTATTTTCAACAGATGTGACGTGTGAACAGTTGACATCAGTAACCATCAGTAGAGCTGAACAAAAACCCCTCAGTGTGTGAACACTTGTTACATGAAGCCACCAGAGGAGGAGCCTCAGACCACGAATGATTTTTATTAACTGCAAACAGCACTGAAAATGTAGAAATAACATAACTGATTATTTATTCCTATATGGTAATAAAACATAAAAAACTCTTGTTGCTGCCTTTTATTTACTTTTTCATGAAACAAAAATAAACAAATGTTATGATATTAATTAAAACAAAAATACACTTGTGAGATATTAGAATAGATGATTTTTAGACGTAAGAAAAAATGCCAATTTTTTCTTACGTATATAACATGAAAGAAGCAGCTGGTGTTTTGTTTTTCATTTATTTCAAAGTGTTAAAATAAACCAGCTTTTTTGATAATGATTATGTTCCCTTGACAATTTGGACATTTACAATTAACATTTCCACCATTTTTGTGGGAAACCAAACGCTGCTGAGCAGAACAAATCTGAGGTTTTAAAAATGAAATGTCAAAAACAGTTTTTTTTTTTTTTTTTTTGAAAATTTAAGATTTGCTCGGTCCAATGAATATCACAGGAAGAAACTTAAGAGATGTGGTCACTTGAGGGGGAGGAGTCAATGCAAATCTCTGGTCTCTTCCATCTCTACATATGATACAGACTGAAGAACAGAAACACTGTGGACTGGACAGAGACAACTGGTTTTTACAATGATCAGACCTGATTATTTGGTTACTTTGCTCATCCTGCTTATTAAGATGACTGGTAAGAAAAATTATCATTTTGGGGTCAATTATTCTGACTTAAAGACAATGTGACCGTGACAACTAATGAGTTGCTTTAATATCTGCAGATACTGAGGCTCAAACATTGACTGAGTCTGAACCAGTGGTTAAAAGACCTGGAGAATCCCACAGACTGACCTGCACATATTCAGGGTTCAGTACTGATCCCGATATTGCTTGGATCAGACAGGCTGCTGGAAAAGGACTCGAGTGGGTTGCTTACATCATCAGTGGCAGCAGCCTCATCTTGTACTCTCAGTCAGTGAAAGGACGGTTCACCATCTCCAGAGACACTTTGTCTAGAGGTCTAAACAATCCCCACTGCCCCCCTTACATGATAAAATATGAAGTATATTTGCTTGACAGAACTGTAAATTCTTTAGAATAAGTGTGTGCTCACATTATTTTTCTTTGACCAAGAATTATTATAAAGTTGTGATATTTATAGATTAATATTAATGTTAAGGGGCCAGAAAAAACAAAAGAAAATGGAGGCTGCAGATTTCGTTTATTATGAATTTCATACTTTGCATTTGATTAAGACACACAGTACATTTATTCACAAATCAAAGTGAGTAAAGTGTTTATTTATTTCACCAACAATCTTCTAATGTCATTTAGGTTTTTCTTAACTATTGTGGGGGAATAAAGTAAATTTAGTCATATGGTTAGATAATTAGCAAACAATCAACCAAGATGGGCTATTGAAGAGGTCACAAAGAGGACAAGAGATCATAGGCTGGGTCGTGTTTGGAGGAATGTATGAGATCACAGCAGGCACTTTGTTGTTACAAGGCCCAAAGCAATGTAGTAGATAGTGAGTCCTGGGGTCACAAGATCTACAAGAAGGTGCAATGAAAAGGGTTTTATTGCTTCTCAACTGACATCTTCAGATAACCTAGATAGGAACAAGAGTGATGACTGTCAACTGCATGCACCTGGTTTCTTTAGTCATGTTTTGTGAGGGTGGTTCCTTTCTTGGGTTTGAGTATAAATAGAAGGGGTTTAAGAGATACAAGTCAGAAGAAGACACCAACATCCATGTGTTCTTCTCCATCCCGGCATGTATTAAACTGAGATGGTTCATCACGCTGAGTTCTATAATAATTCTTCCAAGACGGAAAATTTCTATCACACTATATGTTAATAGTAATAGTAAACAATGTTCTTCATTAAGATCCAGACAAGAACGACATCACAGGGTTGAAGCACCAACCCACAGGGCCTGTTATAACACTGGCAGACGGAGCTAAACATGCTTTAAAGTCTCTCTGAATTGAAGATCCACAGAGTCAGAAAGCTGTTCAGAGTTTGTATGAGGAGCTGTTAAACACCATGAGCTCCACTTGTTTCCTCCCTGTGAGGAGGAGTCAATGCAAAATTCAGATTGTATTCCACTTATCAGTCTGCAGAGAGTCTGACAGAGAGCAGTGGACACACAGTTTAACATGATGGACTTCAGGACAGGACTGCTGCTGTTAACCATCTGCTGGACAGGTGAAGATTTAATGCTGAACTTGATTTTAAAATGTCTTTACACAACAACTGAATGATTTCCTTGTTTGTTTCTCTAACAGGTGTTGATGCTCAGACTCTGACTGAATCTGAATCAGTGGTTAAAAGACCTGGAGAATCCCACAAAATAACATGTACAACCTCTGGAATATCATTCAGTAGTTACTGGATGGACTGGATCAGACAGGCTCCTGGAAAAGCACTGGAGTGGGTTGCAACTGAAGCTGGCAGTAGCGGCAAATTCTACTCTCAGTCAGTCCAAGGCCGGTTTACTGTCTCCAGAGACAACAGCAGAGAGCAGCTGTTTCTGCAGATGAACAGTCTGACAACTGAAGATTCTGCTGTTTATTATTGTGCCAGAGAGTCACAGTGACTGAAGTTGGTTGAGCTGCTGTACAAAATCCTACATCTGTCATCAGATGTCCATGTTCCTCACATGATGGATTCATGCTGAAATAATTGTAACAATTAGTAAATATTTTGTTTAGCTGTTGGCATTTTCCATAACAATAGAAATGTTATAAAATTATAAAATAAATTATTACGTTTTTATTTTTTCTACATTTTTCGATATTTTTTAATTTATATTTAGAGTAGAGGTGTGTTTGAAGTACAGTATGTTTTGAATTAGAGGAAATGATGCTGTGAAAACTGCTCTAATGGCTCTAGTTAGACAAATATTGATTCTTAATGATGCACATTTAAATATATGCAAATATTTTGTAATTTGTTGTTGTATTACATTTTGGCATCAACAATTTACAGCAAAAGCAAAAACTTATTTTTTTAATATAATAAACGGAAGAACACTTGTTCAAATATTTCAATTCAGCATTTGGTAAAAACAATATTAAATAAAAGTAGTACAATTTATACAGTATATATGTTAAACAGACATTTTTTTGGCTAGACAAATATTGATTATTAAATGTTAATGTTTGCAAACTCAGTTGTGATCTGTCAGCTATAAAAACCTCCCATCACACAGTCAGTGGAGTTCACAGCACATCAGTTTCACCATAAACCATGTTCTCTGTAGCTCTGCTGCTGCTGCTGCTGCTGCTGCTGCTGGTTCAGGTGAGTCTCTGTGGATTTATCATCATTAATAATTATTCTTTTGCATTTATTTTAACTTTTATAACATATTATTTTCAACAGATGTGACGTGCAAACAGTTGACATCAGTAACCATCAGTAGAGCTGAACAAAAACCCCTCAGTGTGTGAACACTTGTTACATGAAGCCACCAGAGGAGGAGCCTCAGACCACAAATGATTTTTATTAACTGCAAACTGCACTGAAAATGTAGAAATAACATAACTGATTATTTATTCCTATATGGTAATAAAACATAAAAAAACTCTTGTTGCTGCCTTTTATTTACTTTTTCATAAAACAAAACTAAAACAAATGTTATAATATTAATTAAAACAAAAATACAATTGTGAGATATTATAATAAATGATTTTTAGACGTAAGAAAAAATGCCAATTGAATAAAAAGGTGGAATGATAATAACATGAAAGAAGCAGCTGGTGTTCTATCCTCCTACAGACCTGCAGGTGGCAGCACAAGATACAGTATAGACAGATGACACTTAGGCGAACATGCCAATGCTCTTCTTCATGTCATCAACACACATGAGAGAAGCAGCTGGTGTTGTGTTTTTTTACCATTTATTTCAAAGTGTTAAAATAAACCAGCTTTTTTGATAATGATTATGTTCCCTTGACAATTTGGACATTTACAATCAACATTTCCACCATTTTTGTGGGAAACCAAACGCTGCTGAGCAGAACAAATCTGAGTTTTTAAAAATGAAATGTCAATATCACCAATCATCACCAAAAACAGTTTTTTCTTTTTTCTTTTTTTTGAAAATTTAAGATTTGCTCGGTCCAATGAATATCACAGGAAGAAACTTAAGACATGTGGTCACTTGAGGGGGAGGAGTCAATGCAAATCTCTGGTCTCTTCCAACTCTACATATGATACAGACTGAAGAACAGAAACACTGTGGACTGGACAGAGACAACTGGCTTTGACAATGATCAGACCTGATTATTTGGTTATTTTGCTCATCCTGCTTATTAAGATGACTGGTAAGAAAAATCATCATTTTGGGTCAATTATTCTGAATTAAAGACAATGTGACTGTGACAACTAATGAGTTATTTTGATGACTTTAGGTGTTGATGGTCAAACACTGACTGAGTCTGAACCAGTGGTTAAAAGACCTGGAGAATCCCACAGACTGACTTGCACATATTCAGGGTTTAGTGATGATCCCCATATTGCTTGGATCAGACAGGCTGCTGGAAAAGGACTCGAGTGGATCTCTGTCATCTACAGCGATGACAGCAGTGACTATTCTAATTCATTCAAAGGCCGGTTCACCATCTCCAGAGACAGCAGCAGACAGCAGGTGTCTCTGCAGATGAACAGTCTGACAACTGAAGATTCTGCTGTTTATTATTGTGCAGAGAGTCACAGTGACACAGGAGGAAGTGACGCTGTACAAAAACCTCAAGCCAAACAAAGTCAGAGTTTGCTTTTGTTTCTTTAAACTATTTAAAATAGTTTTACAATAGTAATAGTTTTACATCATCTAAACATGTAATCCAAACACATTTTTTTAGTTAATGCATTTTTAAAACTTCACCTGAATTTGTTTGTGTTTTTTGTCAAGAATAAAAATTGCTTCAACACTATGCTAAGTGTTGGATAAATACATGACTAATATTCACCAAAAAACAGGTTTCTTATTAAAAATCATCTCAGAGTCTGAACACCTGTAACATGAACCCACCAGAGGAGAAGCCCTCTGACCAAAAAGAATGAGAGAAGGAGTCAGTACTTGGAAGATTCACCACTAAATGAAGTTAAAGTCACACATTATGGTTTATTATTTTAAGAAATCATTGTAAATATACATGATAATGCCATAAAGATGATATTTTACTGACATGTTAATAAATGCCATGAAAAATAATACAGCAATATGTTTTTTGAGATAATGGACATACAAATGTTTTTGTTTCAGAGCTGTCATTCTGGACACATTTGGCTAATGGTTCTAGTTAGAAAAATATTGATTCTAATTGATGCACATTTAAATATGTGCAAATCTTTTGTAATTTTTTTCCTCGTGTAGTGATTTTCAGATGTCTGCCTTTTCCTTAATAAATCCCCTCATTCACCATAAAACCTCTATAAGTTAAATATACTTGTTAGTGTGAAAACAGTAGTTGTTGTTCAGGACCAAGCATCATATGAAGCCCTGTTTCATCCACATATTTAATGAAATATTCATGTTGTCATGAAGCAACTTGAATTGTCCTTGTGTATAAAATCTCTTTAACAATAAATTCACCTTCACTAAATATAATTGATGAGGTGAAACGTAAAGAAACTGACATTACTTGTCACTTATTGTCAATGTTATTTGAGTCTTCAAACATCTGCAAGAACATTTAAGAGCAGAAATTAATTAAATATTTAAAAAATCGCACTAGAAATGTGGGAATAATCTGCAGCTTAAAAACACTGTGTCTTACTGTAAATCTGGCCCCACATCCATAGAGACCCCTACAAGATGGGTTCATAACCCCAGCACCCAGACATAAACTTTACATAAGAGCCTTCATTCTTCTCCTGTTGTTTCTCTCATCTCTAATCATCAGGTTGTTCACGTCGGAGTGTGGAGTCCGTTCCTTCTACTTTAGAATTGAAAAAGCCTGAGGACACTCTTAGTCTGTCCTGCAGGGGATTGGACTTCACATTTAGCTGCTGTAACATGGACTGGAGAAGACAACCTGCAGGAAAAGGACTGGAATGGATGGGATATACCATCAGTGTGCAAGGACAAACAGAAATCATGCAAGATAACAGCAACAGCATGACATATGTGAAAGTGTCCAACTTAAACCAAGAGGACTCTGCTGTGTGTTACTGTACAAGATACACACACTGGTTACAGGAGGGAAAGCAGCTTTACAAAAGCACCATAGAAATATTAAAAGTAAACCCAGCAGGTGGCAGCAAAACACATTAACTGGGCCTGAACATGACTTTAAACAGGTTTGACAGAACCAACTGCTAGTTTGTGAGTTCTTGTCTTTTAAGGGTTTGGTTTTCTTAACTATATGTTAATAGTAATAGTGAACAATGTTCTTCATTAAGATCCAGACAAGAACGACATCATAGGGTTGAAGCACCAACACACAGGGCCTGTTATAACACTGGTAGACTGAGCTAAACATGCTTTAAAGTCCCACAGCGTCAGAAAGCTAATCAGAGTTTGTATGAGGAGCTGTTAAACACCACTTGTTTCCTCCCTGTGAGGAGGAGTCAATGCAAAACTCTGATGTTTCCCACTTATCAGTCTGCAGAGAGTCTGACAGAGAGCAGTGGACACACAGTTTAACATGATGGACTTCAGGACAGGACTGCTGCTGTTAACCATCTGCTGGACAGGTGAAGATTTAATGCTGAACTTGATTTTAAAATGTCTTTACACAACAACTGAATGATTTCCTTGTTTGTTTCTCTAACAGGTGTTGATGCTCAGACTCTGACTGAATCTGAATCAGTGGTTAAAAGACCTGGAGAATCCCACAAAATAACATGTACAACCTCTGGAATATCATTCAGTAGCAACTGGATGAGCTGGATCAGACAGGCTCCTGGAAAAGGACTGGAGTGGGTTGCAACTATAGCCACAGGCGGTAGCAGCAAATACTACTCTCAGTCAGTCCAAGGCCGGTTCACCATCTCCAGAGACGACAGCAGAGAGCAGCTGTTTCTGCAGATGAACAGTCTGACAACTGAAGATTCTGCTGTTTATTATTGTGCCAGAGAGTCACAGTGACTGAAGTCTGTTGAGCTGCTGTACAAAATCCTACATCTGTCATCAGATGTCCATGTTCCTCACATGATGTATTCATGCTGAAATAATTGTAACAATTAAAAAGTAAATATTTTGTTTAGCTATTGGCATTTTCCATAACAATAGAAATATTATTAAATTATAAAATACATTTTAAAAATTTAATTTTTTCAACATTTTTCAAAATGTTTTATTTTGTATTTAGAGTAGAGGTGTGTTTCAAGAACAGTATGTTTTCAATTAGAGGAAATGATGCTGTGCAAACTCCTCTAATCGCTATAGTTAGACAAATATAAATATATAAATATAAATATAAATATAAAAAAATACTATGACAAAATATGAAAACAAAATGTTTTTTTGGGACAACTGACATACAAAAACTTTTGTTTCAGAGCTGTCATATAGCTTTGGGTATTCACAGTTTGCACTGACAGTCTTTTTTTTTTTTGGTATTAGCCCCTTTTTTTATTGCCTTCTAATTATTTTTCCACTGATGCTGTAATAAAAATCTTGCTCTTATAAGCTAAACTTTGTTTTTAAACTTATGCACTGAATTCACTCAAACATTTAATGAGGACTCTGAGGTTAAAGATGAACTGTAAGATATAAAAAGAGTTCCCCTGATTTATCCAAATATATTATTTAAAAAATATGATAATTAATTTGATAATTAAGTTGTGTGAAGCAACATGTTTTGCCCGTGTGTATGAAAATCTCTATAAAAATGAAACTGACTTCACTAGATATAATGATGGGATGAAAACGAAAGAAACAGTGACAATATTTTTAAACCTCAACAGTTTCCAATTTTTCTGAATCTCTGTGTCTTCAAACATCTGCAAGAACATTTACCAGATAAGTAAAGAAATTAAATAAATGATCTATTATCCTGGACAGAAAGTGCAGACTAAGAACACTGTGTGTTACTGTTTAGTTTACTCCCTTATGTCTGTCTGACTTTGTCCTACAAGACTTGCTCATAAACCAAGCAAACAGGTGACCCAGACATTAACTTTCCTTTGGAGCTTTAATTCTTGAGTTGAAGTGAATTTTTGACATATAGACCAACTTTCATTTTATGTTACAAAACAAAACAAATACTCTTCATTTTTTGATAAAATTTTTAAAACAGTAATATTTACTTTATACAGATTTCCTTGACATGAGGAGCCACCCCCCCTCCATCATACCCTGATGCAAATGTTCAGTGTGTACAGTGTCCTTCTGTCCTGCTGACTGCTCTTATACTGTGTGTGGAGCATCAGAGGTCACATCTCCAGCCTCAGGATGATCAACACACTCACTCTTCTGCTGGTTTCTCTCTCTCTGACCTGTGAGTTCTGCTGCTTCTTTCTGGTTTAATGTTTCAGACAACAGCAAGTGATGATCACCAGCAGAGCTCCATTATGTCTGTCTTACTTTGTCCTTGGTTTCTTGTTTGCTTCATGTGATCAGGTTGTACAGGTCAGAGTATGGAGTCCATTCCTCCCAGTTCAGTGGTGAAAAAGCCTGGAGAGACTCTGAGTCTGTCCTGCAGAGGATCTGGCTTCACATTTAGCTGCTGTGTTATGAGCTGGATAAGACAACCAGCAGGAAAGGACTGGAGTGGTTAGGGTTGGCTACTCTTCTGCCAGCAGTAACAGATATGCCAGCAGTGTGAGTGGACGAGCACAAATCAGTAGAGATGACAGCAACAGCATGGTGCATCTGACACTGTCCAACTTAAAGCCAGAGGACTCTGCTGTGTATTACTGTGCCAAACACACACTGGTTAAAGTGAGCAGAGAGGTTTAACAAAAACTCCACACATTCTTTCCTCCTACAGACCTGCAGGGGGCAGCACAAGATACAGTATAGACAGATGACACTAAGGCGAACATGCCAATGCTCTTCTTCATGTCATCAACACACATGAGAGAAGCAGCTGGTGTTGTGTTTTTCACTTATTTCAAAGTGTTAAAATAAACCAGCTTTTTTTGATAATGATTATGTTCCCTTGACAATTTGAACATTTACAATCAACATTTCCACCATTTTGGTGGGAAACCAAACGCTGCTGAGCAGAACAAATCTGAGTTTTTAAAAATGAAACATAATATACAAAAGGAGTCACAAAGGTTTGGCCTCCAATAAACATCATAAAGAGTTTTTTTTTATTAAGATGATTTAAGATTTGCCCGGTCAGTGGTTCAATTCCCGGTGCCTCCTGGCTATATATCGAAGTGTCCTTGGACAAGAGTCTGAACCCCAAGTTGCTCCCAGTGGGTCAGGGGAGCATCTTGCATGGCAGCCACCGTTATCAGTGTGTGAGTGTGTGTGTGAATAGGTGAATGAGAAGCAACATTGTAAAGTGCTGTATAAGCAGATATTAACCTTTTACCAATAGTGAAGGTTTGACGTCCAATGAATATCACAGGAAGAAACTCAAGAGATGTGGTCACTTGAGGGGGAGGAGTCAATGCAAATCTCTGGTCTCTTCCATCTCTACATATGATACAGACTGAAGAACAGAAACACTGTGGACTGGACAGAGACAACTGGCTTTGACAATGATCAGACCTGATTATTTGGTTACTTTGCTCATCCTGCTTATTAAGATGACAGGTAAGAAAAATAATCATTTTGGGGTCAATTATTCTGATTTAAAGACAATGTGACTGTGATAACTAATGAGTTGCTTCAATGACTTTAGGTACTGATGGTCAAACACTGACTGAGTCTGAACCAGTGGTTAAAAGACCTGGAGAATCCCACAGACTGACCTGCACATATTCAGGGTTCAGTAGTGATCCCGCTATTGCTTGGATCAGACAGGCTGCTGGAAAAGGACTCGAGTGGATCTCTGTCATCTACAGCGATGACAGCAGTGACTATTCTAATTCATTCAAAGGCCGGTTCACCATCTCCAGAGACAGCAGCAGACAGCAGGTGTATCTGCAGATGAACAGTCTGACAACTGAAGATTCTGCTGTTTATTATTGTGCCAGAGACTCACAGTGACTCAGGAGGAAGCGACGCTGTACAAAAACCTCAAGCCAAACAACGTCAGAGTTTGCTTTTGTTTCTCTAAACTATTTAAAATAGTTTTACAATAGTAATAGTTTTACATCATCTAAACACTTTAATCCAAACACATTTTTTTTAGTTAATGCGGTTTAAAAACTTGAATGTCACCTGAATGTGTTTGTGTCTTTTGCGAAGAATAAAAACTTCTTCAAAATAAATCTGTTTATCCAACACTATACTACGTGTTGGATAAATATACGACTAATATTCACCAATAAAACAGGTTCAATATTAAATATCATCTCAGAGTCTGAACACCTGTAATATGAACCCACCAGAGGAGGAGACCTCAGTTAAAGAGGGTGTCAGTACTATTATTTTAAAACATCATAGTAATAACATTAGTAATAAATGACATTAGCCCCCTTTTTAAGCAGAGAAGCTTTACTCCATGTTTGATTTTCCTGGTGACCTATAGATGGCAGTATAAGTTATGGGTCAGATGGCTTTAAGGAGAGTATATCCACAAATGTACATGTGCACACTGCAAAAAACAGCTGGTGTTATGGTTTGCGACTTCCTGTTTATTAGGGTTAAAATTCACAGATTTTTCAACGACAATCACTTTTAATGATATTCCCTTGACAAATTCTAGACAGCAAGTGTTAAAGTTACATTTTAACATTTAGATTGTGAATTGAGAATTAATAAATGTAAAATTAAATAGCATTTAAAGCATTACCAATAAAACATTATGTATTCTCTAAAATGATATGAACTCAGCAGAGTGATGGACAGACATTAAATAACAGAGTCACACACAGACTGTGTAGCTGTCCGGACTGTAACACACAGACAAAAGAAAATCTTTAATGGTAAACTTCCAGATTTCGTATATTTACCAATAACATATTTAAATTTAAATGGAAGTATTTTCCTTAACTAAGTATAAATAAAATCCAAGAAACAGAGAAGCCATAATGTACACGTGTTATGGATTATATATTATAAATGTTATGGAGCTAAAAGTTTTTTGATTTCCACTTGTCAAACCCCAGTTTTGATGTTTTAACTTAGAAGAACATTGTACTGTATAGAAACCCTAATTAAATACAGTCATAACTCAGTTTAATATTTTAAACACTTTATTATATAATTTTCTTGTTTTTTTTTTTGAATTTCCAAGTGCAGTTTAGCTACATTGGTAACTTTACATTTGTGCACAGTAAAGCAAATATTTTAAGACGGTGCTTTGGTCTGAGGGTCACACCAAGAGGTGTCAAACTGTAAGTGATCATTACTCATCTACACTGTCAGTGTCTTTTTTCGGGTGGCTGTATCTCAGTTGGCAGTCGTCCACTGACACCAGAGTGTCAGTGGTTCAATGCCCGGTCCCGGCTATATGTCAAAGTGTCTCACCAGAGGAGGAGCCTTTTGTGTCACAGTGTCACAAATTGGAAAATTTGCAGTAATAAAGAAAATGTCACACATGAGGATTTAACATTAAAAAGAAAAAGAAATATGTAAAAACATCCAACAGCACAACAGAGACATCTTTCAGAAATTATCCTTTTCTGACTCCCAAATGTTATTATTCACTGTAACTTCACTGTTTATGATGAAAAAAAACTATTGCACTACCTGAATGTGCATTAATTATTGTATTAATAATAAATAGTTTGTTTTACCTGTAATTTACAGAGTAATGTGATTTTAACTGCAGCCTGTGTTTGCAGCGCCATTGACTTGCCAGCATTTGGAGATCTATTGCTCAACTACCAAACATATGAGAGAAACAGCAAATGTGTCAATGTGTCTGACAACTGAAGATTCTTCTGTTTATTAATGTGCCAGAGACTCAACCCCAAATCAAACAAAGTCAATATTCTGTTCAACAATATTTTCACACTGTGAGAGGTTAAAGGGTTAAATCAAACTTGCATGTTAAACATGCATAAACATGCATAAAAACATGCAACCCAGAGTATTCCAGCAGATACTTCTACACATAATTCTCACACAAATGGGAGGAATGCTTGGCGTCATTGTATTGCTAAAACCCCCCAGTCCTCAAAGTTATCCCGAATCATCCGTTGTCCTGAGGACAGTAGAAGTATTTTCCATACTGTTTGAGGCCTTGCACATGATGCAGATGCTGCACTTCCCTATTGCCAAAGCATCTCCAGATCATCACCTCCTCAACTTCGACCTCCATGTTTTACTGATGGGGTTAGGCATCAACTTGTGCTCTGCATCTGACATGAGTCCTTTGCTTGGACCCAAACACCTAAAACATGACTCTATGCATCTACAGGACCTTGTAGACCAGAAGAAGACAAACTCCCATTAGATCACCTTCAATACCAGTGACTCTAAAAGGACAGAATCTGCAGAATGTTATTTAGTGATTTGGAAAACACTGTTTACATAGCAGCATTTTATTATTGTCATTGCAAGTATATCACAGAGATGATGGAACAGCAAAGGTATCTGAAGAACCCCAGACTGACCTGCACATTTACAGGATTTGGTGGTAATTATAATAAAGTTTGGATATGACAGAAAGACTCCTGAAAAAAAAATCTCATCTCCGAAGACAACAACAAAGATCAGGTGTACGTGAATTCCACAAATTAAGCTGTTCAGCCATTGGTCTAATTTCAGCAGCTATGGGATGTGTTGGATGAGACAGGTTCCTGGGATCCTCTGGAGTGGATGACTTACATCACAACAGGAAGCAGCATCTACAATTTGAACTCAGTCCAAGGCCCATTTACCATCTCCAGAGACAACAGCAGAAAGTCTGAAAACTATAGAAAACTGAGCATTTGGTATCTTTACTTTTTAGTTTAACATGCTACTTTAGCTAAGTCGTGTTACAAAGACGAACAAAAACAACCACTGGAATGGGATTTGTTTTGTACTTACAAATGCTTATTAAGTTAAGTACACATTTACACGACAAGGAAGAAAAAAAACAGTACAGCATTTGAACATTTACTTTAGGTACTTTTAACTTACTACTACTGTACTTTGAACTTAGCATGGAGCACTTGGAATTATCATTTTAAATAAATGTATTTTGAGATAAATGCCGTGTACTGTGTTATGAACAACACACCTAATTAAGTGAATACAGTAACTAATGTGACATTTCCTGCAACAGTGAATGTCTGAGTTGTAGTAAAAATGAACTAAAAAGGATTTACTCATTAAAACCATGCAGCCTAACAGCCTTAGTGAGAATGACCATTAGTTATTCAAAAATCTTTTATACATCACTTTCTAATTTGTTCATAGTCATGCTTCATGTAAGTGGTGTCCACCTTTACTGTTGCTGTCATCTCTCTCTGTATAGTGTAAGAATCAGCTTAATGCTAAACTGCTACAAGTATGTGGGCAAGCAATTCTGAACCCCACTCCATCATGTAGTATGATTAAGACTTTTGATTTCTGATACCACTACTGATGAAATCCACAGATCACTGTGCTGATTCTATTATTTCTCTAAAGTAAAGATTATAGTTGTTTGTATATCGTCACGCATGTCGGTTCCCAGCTGTTTTTCATTTAGAGGCTGCAAGTTTCTCTTAATGTCTAAAAGTGTCTTTAAATCCAAAACTGAAACCTGAAAACTAAAGTGTTTCATGCAAACCTGCAAACCAACCAAAATAAAACCCAAATGATCCTCTGAAATAAAGAAACGCATGAATGCAGCAAATAAATAAATGAGCAAACACATGTGTTGAAATATCCAAAGTCAGGCTTGCACACCACAAAAGGATTGTTCCTTTTCGACTGCACATTATTGTTCATTTAGTGTGAAAATTAATTAAAATCGCGTTCAATCATGTTGAAATTAACTAAAAAAGAAACTTTATGACACCTGCTGTTTAAACAAGATACTATGCTTTAAAATACATTTTCCTTTTAAGCATTAATAGTTTATGATAAGACTGTGGTTTTAAATTTGGGGACATTTTCAAAATGTTACAGCTGAGTTATCAAATTAAATTGCAAAGCAGATGTCACAAGCAACATTTTGCAGATATAATAACACTACACAGTTTTCTACTGACTCCAGTTAGACAAACATTGATGCTTCATACGTTTTATTCTATGCAAACTCAGTGAGCTGCCTTGTTCCTCAGCTATAAAAACTTCACACCACACAGTCTCAGGAGTTCACTGCACATCAGTTTCACCATTAAACATGTTTCCTGTTGCCGTGCTGCTGCTGTTGGCAGCTGCTTCATGTGAGTCTCTATAGATCAGTCATACTCAACAGTTCTCCTCAAGGTGAAATTTATCACAAACACTTTCTTCTTTTAAAATTTAACAGGTGTGAAGTGTGAACAGTTGACACAGCCAGACTCTGTGACTGTGCAGCCAGGTCAACAACTGTCCATCACCTGTCAGGTCTCTTATTCTGTGAGTGGCTACTGGACAGCTTGGATCAGACAACCTGCAGGAAAAGAAATGGAGTGGATTGGAGATGCACGTGTTGGACAAAGCTCAAGCTTCAAAGATTCACTAAAGAACAAGTTCAGAATTGATTTAGTTTCCTCCAAAAACACAGCGACTCTAAGTGGACAGAATGTGCAGCCTGAAGACTCTGCTGTGTATTACTGTGCCAGAGACCCACAGTAACACAAACCATCAGTAGAGCTGAACAAAAACCCCTCAGTGTGTGAACACTTGGGCCACCAGAGGGGGCTTTGAGACCACTAATTATACCACTGATTATAAGATCAGTTTACTGAGAAAAATTATGTTATACAGTGTAGCCTAAAAGCCAGCGCAGTCAAGCTCAGTGACTTTTAGTAACATCACCTTAATCTTCACAACATTTTTCACATGCTACATTTTTATAAGAAAGTGTAATATTTGAAATGTATCGTGCTACAATACTATTATACACCATATTTATGAACAATTTGCTACATCAAAATCAATGGAGTATAAAGGTTTTTACTACATAGTAAATTACACACTATTCTTCATGTACCAATTATGTATAATGCATACTCAGTTCAACCCAAACTATATTTGACAACAACCTAATAATTTATCACCAAGTTCATTTTCAAAGATATAAAATACATATAAAAAGTGTTCCTCAAAAATTTAAGGAATACTTTGATGTTGTGTTTCAAATTAAGAAAAGGAGGAGTCAATGCAAATCTCTGATTCTTCCATCTCTACATATGTGTTGCAGAGTGATGAACAGGGTCTAGATCACTGACAGACACACTGTAGACTGGAAAGAGAAAACTGGTTTAAAAATGATCAGACACATTTATTTGTATGTTTTTCTCACCCTGTCATTTAACTGGGCTGGTAAGAACAATTAAATGTTTCTTTTTCCAAATATTAAAATCTAAAGACAATATGGCTGCATAACAATAGATAATGAGTTTTTTATTTCGTACAGGTGTTGATGGTCAAACACTGACTGAGTCTGAACCAGTGGTTAAAAGACCTGGAGAATCCCACAAACTGACCTGCACATATTCAGGGTTCAGTAGTGATCACTGGAACGCTTGGATCAGACAGGCTGCAGGAAAAGGACTGGAGTGGGTTGCTACTATATCCACAGACAGTAGTGGCAAATACTACTCTCAGTCAGTCCAAGGCCGGTTCACCGTCTCCAGAGACAACAGCAGGAAGCAGGTGTATCTGCAGATGAACAGTCTGACAACTGAAGATTCTGCTGTTTATTATTGTGCCAGAGAGTCACAGTGACACAGGAGGTTGAAATATTGTACAAAAACTCAGCACATCCTTTTTTCCTGCAAAATGTTTTGGAAGTGAGGAGACAAGTTGTGAGAGTTCAGGAGAGGAATGTTGTCCCATTCTTGTCTGATGCAGGATTTACGTCCTTAACAGTCCTGGGCCTTTGTTGCCAGACGTTTTATTTTATAATGCACCAAATGTTTTCAATTGGTAAAGGTCTGGCCTGCAGGCAGCTCAGTTCAACATCAGGACTCCAGTCACCTGTGAAGCCATGCTGTTGTGATGGATGCAGTGTGTGGTTTAGCATTGTCTTGCTGAAATATACAAGACCTTCCCTGAAAGAGACGTTGTCTGGATGGGAGCATATGTTGCTCTAAAAGCTGTAAGAACTTTTCCGCATTGATGGCATCTTTCCAGATGTGTAGGCACTAATGGACCCACATACCATCAGAGAGACAGGGTTTTGAACTGTTTCCTGATAAACTATAATTTCTTCAAAATTTAACAAATTATGACATGATTCAACAAAGCAAGACACAAAACACTTTTAAATCCAAAACATTTATTTAGTGGAGACTTTAGTATTTATCTTGTTGATTAGAGAGCATAGGGATGGAGCCTATGAACCTATGAACCGAAGCGCCAATTCACTACATAGTCATCTCCCGGCACTTTACAGATTAAAGTCAAGACTATAAAGATGTATAGAGAAATCCCAAAAAATCCCCCCTAGAGCAAGCGTTAGGCAACAGTGGAGAGGAAAACTAACCAAAGTAACGTCATTATAATGACATTATGAAATATAAATACTTTATGATGCACAAATTATGCTGAACAACTAAAGAAGTACGCTGGGGTGAATCACATATGTAGCATAAGAATGTACAGTATAGTTCCTATTTTCACTAAACCATAAATAAGGTCCAACTCAAATCCAATTTTATACTGTGAGGAGGAGTCAATGCAAAACTCAGTTGTCTTCCATCTCTACTTATGTGACTGCAAAGAGGTCGAACAGAAGAGTGGACACACAGTTCAACATGATGTATTATAGGACAGGACTGCTGCTGTTAACTCTCTGCTGGGCAGGTGAATGTTCCCTCTAATGTTAATGTTCATTTTCTTCCAGCTGCATCTATGACATTTATTTGTTTTGGTGGTTTGACAGGTGTTGATGCTCAGACTCTGACAGAATCTGAACCAGTGGTTAAAAGACCTGGAGAATCTCACAAACTGACCTGTACAGCCTCTGGATTCACATTCAGCAGCTACAGGATGCACTGGGTCAGACAGGCTGCTGGAAAAGGACTGGAGTGGATCGCTTTCATACACACAGGCAGTTCCAATGTCTATTACTCCCAGTCAGTCCAGGGCAGATTCACCATCTCCAGAGTTGACTCCAGCAGTAAAGTCTATCTACAGATGAACAGTCTGAAGACTGAGGACACAGCAGTTTATTACTGTGCCAGACACACACAGAGAGAGACAGTAATAGGACAGTCATACAAAAACTACTTCCTCTATTTAACCTGATGATGTTAGCGATTTTAATGCGCGTTTTAATAAATCATTCATATATGTGTTTCCTAAACAATTTCCTTAAAATAATTTTAGTGGTCTAGTATTTACATGTATATTATTTACATGTATAATTTGTCATACATTGCTGCCTTTTAATAAATGTTTGAATTTATAAAAAGAAAGTTTATAAAGTTTAGAAAGGACAAATTGTGATGGGGTATTTTTAAACTAGGTAGGTTTTTATTCTGTCTTAATGCTCAGTAACTCAGAGTTTTCTATATGTATAGTTCTTGATTGATTGAGCTTAGATGTGTTCAAATGCTGACTTAAATAAAGAGTAATCCAGTGGGTAACTGGTGTTTCTATTATAAAAATATGATATGGTTTTTATTAAAGTATATTATGAAATAATCCATACCAGTATTGATTAGTCACTACGGAAAAAACACCTGTCAGCACATTAAGTGGTTACAATCAGCTTTTCTAGCAGTGACCTTTGACCCCTATTTTTAATTTATGAATTACTGTGTTGTCATAATTCCTATAATAGGAACAGACTGTTCATTGTTTGTTTCAAATTTCTTAATACATTCCTACAAGCTGTCTCAGGGGAAAGATGGTTACCAGCACACACTAAACACAATGGTCTCTACCTTACAGAAAGCCAAAGGTCAATCATTTGCTAAAATTCTATTTGCACAATCGAATCATCTTTTTTTTTTGCTTTCTTCTGGATTTCATTTAATAAACACCTGACCACCATCAAGACAACAAGCATCTAAAAATCTAAAACAATCATAAAATTCTTCTTCTGAAGACAACTTTATGAATTTGGGCTGTAAATGTACTTTGATACAAAAAGAAGATGAGCTGCCAATCAGAAAACATGAGCATTTTGTGCCATACGTCATCATTCAGAGAAGGCTTTCGAGGAGAAGTAAGTTCCTTGTATTTCATTTTCCCTTGTTGAACCTGTAGAGGGAGGTCTATGCAAATTCTGGATTCTTTTTAAACACACCAACGGAGACTGTTGACTCATTTCAGTCACAAGAACTGGCAGGTTTATAAAGGAAAAACCTGAATTCAAAATCACCATTTTCCGAGAAGTATGATTGCCTGGAGTTTAGTACTTATAGCCGCTCTTCATGGTAAGGAATTATTACTATGCTAGTACAAACTAAAATATTTTCATGTTTCATAGATGGTGGTCACCATTTCTTTACTTACAGGAGTTTGGTGTGAGATCAAACTGGACCAGTCCCCCGCTGAGGTGAAAAGACCTGGTCAGACAGTGAAGATATCATGTGTCACATCTGGTTATACCATGACAAGCTATGGTATGAACTGGATAAGACAGAAGCCAGGAAAAGGACTGGAGTGGATGGGGTGGATAAACACAAACACAGGCTCCCCGACCTACGCCAGCTCCTTCCAAAGTCGTTTTAGTTTTACTCAGGTTGTGTCCGGCAGCACTCAGTTCCTCCAGATCACAAGTCTGACAACAGAAGATTCTGCTGTTTACTTCTGTGCTCGATTAAGCACAGTGACTGAAGACAGTGGAGCAGCTGTGCAAAAACCTCCAGTGAAAAAAAAAACAAGTTTAATCATAATGTCTCATCGGTGTTTATACATGTTTGACTGTATAAGAAATAAGAAGACATGAAGTTTCCATAACTTATCAGAGCTGTGGTCAAAATGTCAGTCATATTAAGTAATTACTATAATTAATTATTCAACTTGCAATTATTTCTTATCATTTTTGTAGCATGTTCAGATTTTACTGTGCATTCACTTCAGACTTGCTATTGACAAGTGTCATTGATCAAGTGTGGGTGAGCAGCTTAGATTCAGTTTTAATGGACTATTAGTTTTTTACTTTTTCCCTTTTTTTTCTCCCTCGTTTAGAAGACAATGAAAGACACACTAGGTTTACAGATCTTTGGTGAGCACATCATTAGAAAAGACTTCAAATCTGATGGATAATTCTTTCATTTGTCTTTACCATTCATTTACAACATTTGTTTTCATTTTTCTGAATAAGGGGGAATAAAAGTCACAAAACACATAGTTCCGTCTCTGAACACTTGTTAAATGAAGCCACCACAGGGGGAGCCCTCAGACCACTAATCATAAAGAACAAATACAGACGTGGCCAATAAACTACAACTAAGCTGAAATAAAATCTGAGAGGAAGCATTTTCTCTTTAATTCTTTATTCTTATTATTACTTTCAGATCAGGATGTCTAAATGTGCATATTTCTGTAATGTTTTTACAGGTCAAAACTATTTTAAAAAACTGTCTAAAATGATTTGCTTGGTGGTGCTATTAGTTACAGTATGTCCAACATCAGCAAACAACAAATATATCAAAATTTAATCTAAAATTAATGATAGAGTGGAAAACTCCTACTAACTTCCTAAACTATACCTTTGCCACTCCCCCTCCATCATACCCTGATGCAAATGTTCAGTGTGTACAGTGTCCTTCTGTCCTGCTGACTGTTCTTATACTGTGTGTGGAGCATCAGAGGTCACATCTCCAGCCTCAGGATGATCAACACACTCACTCTTCTGCTGGTTTCTGTCTCTCTGACCTGTGAGTTCTCTTCATTTTTTATTTTTAATCAGAGAAAAAAGGCTAGAACATGTTTCCAGATGAGGATTTCATGTTGTCCTGTTATTTCCATCTTGTCATCAGGTTGTACAGGTCAGAGTATGGAGTCCATTCCTCCCAGTTCAGTGGTGAAAAAGCCTGGAGAGACTCTGAGTCTGTCCTGCAGAGGATCTGGTTTCACATTTAGCTGTTGCAGCATGCACTGGGTAAGACAACCTGCAGGAAAAGGACTGGAGTGGATCGGGAGAGTTTATAGCGATGCAAGTAAAACGGATTATGCCAGCAATGTACAAGGACGGATTGAAGTCACCAGAGATAACAGAAACAGCATGACATATCTGAGTCTGTCCAACTTGAAGACAGAGGACTCTGCTGTGTATTTCTGTGCCAAACATGCACATTGATTCAAGGAAGCAGAGAAGCTTTACAAAAAGTCCATGTGTGATTTTCCTGGTGACCTATAGATGGCAGTATAAGCTATGGGTCAGATGGCTTTAAAGAGAGTATATCCACAAATGTACATGTGCACACTGCAAAAAACAGCTGGTGTTATGGTTTGTGACTTCCTGTTTATTAGGGTTAGAATTCACATACTTTTTCAACAAAAATCACTCTTAATGATATTCTCTTGACGAATTCTAGAAAGCAAGTGTTAAGACTATATTTAGATGTTTAGATTCTGAATTGACAAACTAAGAAATGTAAAATTAAATAGCATTTAAAGCATTATCAATAAAACATTATGTATTATCTAAAATTATATGAACTCAGCAGAGTGATGGACAGACATTAAATAACAGTAGACTGTGTGTTACTTTCTGTGTCTGTGTTAAGACAGTATTCTTAAAACTATTTTGACTGTTTGATTTGTCAAACTGTAAGTGATCATTATTCTTTTTAACTGTCAGTGTCCTTCTCTATCCAAAGTGAGCTTCCTCGCAGTCTGCTATAAAGACTTGATATCATGCTGTCAGTTGCAGCAGAAGAAGAAAGCTCCCATCAGATCACCTTCAATAGCAACCATGTTCTCTGTAGCTCTGCTGCTGCTGCTGGCTGCTGGATCCTGTGAGTCTCACTGAGACACAGACACTGACAGTATCATCACAGCACATTATTACACTGATTCAATGTTCAACATGTTTGTCTCCACAGGTGTGAAGTGTGAACAGTTGACACAGCCAGACTCTGTGACTGTGCAGCCAGGTCAACGTCTGTCCATCACCTGTCAGGTCTCTTATTCTGTGAGCAGCTACTGGACACATTGGATCAGACAACCTGCAGGAAAAGGACTGGAGTGGATTGGATATTTATGTGATGGATGCAGCGGAAGCTACAAAGATTCACTGAAGAACAAGTTCAGTATTACCATAGACACTTCCAGAAAGACAGTGACTCTAAATGGACAGAATGTGCAGCCTGAAGACTCTGCTGTGTATTACTGTGCAAGAGTCACACAACAACAAAAACCAGCAGTAGAGCTGAAAAAAAAAAAACGCTCGGTGTTTAAAAACATGCAAAGTAACATGAAGCCACCAGAGGAGGAGCCCTAAGACCACGAATCATTTTAAGAGCAGTTCAATCAGTTCACACAAGTTTCAGTTCTTGAAACACTTATGAAATATTTTAATATTTTATTTTTAAAAACATACATCCCACTCATACTTTAATGAAAAACAAATTCATGGTCTCGTCCTATAGGCCACAACTAAACTTTTTATACATAAATTGTGGGAATTCTGCATCGTTGTACTGGAGAATTACATGCTTTTGTTTGCTTTTGTGCAACTAATTATTTTTGTTTTTTTCTGACTGTATAGATTCTAAACCTATGAGTTCAATAATTTAGATATTGTATTTGCTCGCGTTTTGCACAGATGATACCAAATTATTTAAAAATCCCTCTTGAATTGGATGTTTGATTGTTTGTAAAGTGAAAAATTGTATTTGCCAGTTTCACTGAACCACAGCTGAGATTCAGGTCTGTGTCAATGTTCCACTCTAAGGAGGAGTCAATGCAAAATTCAGATGTCTTTCATCTCTACTTATTAGTCTGCAGAGAGGACGACAGACAACAGTGGACACACGATGGACTGTAGGACAGGACTGTTGCTTTTAACCATCTGCTGGGCAGGTGATGATTTCCACTAATATTAATAGGACTTATTCTTGTTTTTGCTACCAACCTAACACAACACATGCATTTGTTTTCTTTTTGGTTTGACAGGTGTTGATGCTCAGACTCTGACAGAATCTGAACCAGTGGTTAAAAGACCTGGAGAATCCCACAAACTGACCTGTACAGCCTCTGGATTCACATTCAGCAGCTATTATATGGCTTGGGTCAGACAGGCTCCTGGTAAAGGACTGGAGTGGATCGCTTACATTGGCACATACAGTTCACCTATCTCTTACTCTCAGTCAGTCCAGGGCAGATTCACCATCTCCAGAGATGACTCCAGCAGTAAACTCTATCTACAGATGAACAGTTTGAAGACTGAGGACACAGCAGTTTATTACTGTGCCAGAAGAGACACAGTGAGAGACAGTAATAGGACAGTCATACAAAAACCACTTCCTCTTTTCACCACATTGACAGGGAACATTCAGATACCTCAGTATCATTTAACCTTTGAAAAAGTATGTTTTATAATGAAAACTCATAAAATATGAATATTTGTCATTGCTTCTGTGTTTAAGTTGGACTTGAATTGCCATATGAAGTCCATGTTTAAGCCAAGCACGTATTTAAATAAAATGGTTCAAATTAAAACTGCAACATTTTTACATTATTACATTTTCAGAGGAACAATTAGCCTTAAAATTCTGATCAGTCATTGTCAAAATGATCCATTCAAGCATCAGTAGCTCAGCTGTCTAAATTGTGTCCATACTACAAATTCTAACTGTACTGTTCATCAGAAAATGATTTTTCTGTTAAACTAAAATGGAAGGCAAGGTAAAGTGTTGCTGGAAGGACTTACAGCTGCCCCCAAAAAACCTCACAACCTCAGCACCAAGAAATGGCTGAGAAATATTCATAAGATTGTAAAGCTGTTATAGAGCAGGAAGAGTGAGAGCTGAGCAGAGAGGACTGATTCCAAGTCTCATGTAAGCAGTAGATTCATACTGTGCCTAAAAGGAGGAGAAATCCAGACCTGACTGCCCCCCAGTGTCCAGAAGGACAATCCCATACAGCAGAAGTGTCCTCTGATGTATCCTCACAATAGTCTACAGTAGATGAGATAAAGTGGAGACTAAGCAGCTGAGATTAGAGTCAACACCTCCAGGTCTGTGATCATGGTTATCTGCTGGAAAACAGTGGCTTGCTCCTAAACCTCACTTATGGACTTGAGCTCCAAAAATATGAGACTGAAACTGAATGAAAACATTTCCATTCTTATCCAAACTGACCTGACAAAGCATATAAATAATGACATTTGAGAACTTTGTATGGTGTCACTTTCCTTCTGTTTGCATTTCATAAGATAAAAGCTAAATTTGTAATAACATTGATATTAAAAGTTTTAAGTTTCACTTGAAAAAAATAAAACTTTGAATAAATTATTCATTATCATTCATTCATCACCTGTTTAAATAAACCATTTGAATAGAAATGCAGCCATCGTTTGAATTAGAAAGGTAAAATCAACAAGTCATTGTTTTTTACCTACAGGAAATTTTAAGAAGCTGTGAAAACAATATTAAAAGTTTGACATAATACCTTGACAACATACACATATGAAGAAGAGGTACCGAGCTCTGCATGTGCTGCAAGAAGCAATGTCA
>JAHZUS010000171.1:0-37922 GCA_020496755.1 Channa maculata | reverse complement strand
TCTTCAGTGTAGAGAAGTAAAGGGTCTACATGGTTTGCACCTTGCAACTGATCTGAAATCATCGAGTCTGTCTGAAGAAGAACAGAAGGATTTGAGGCAACCAACCACTGAAGATCTGTGTTTAGTTTCTAAGATGTTTGGAACAACCCACCTGCTGAGTTCCTTCAAAAACTTTGTGCAAGTTATCCAGAAGAATTGATGCTGTTCTGCATCAAATATAGATTTGATTTGGTTTGTCTTCTGTTCCTTTACTTTCCATTTGGTTCACTGATTCATACAAACTATTAACATATCATTTTTGAAAACATGCTGACTTTACAGCATTGTTTTCACATCTGATCGTTTGCACTGTACAATATGTCTTTGATATTTTTACTTTGACCATTGATCCTCTCAAAGTCTGGCTGATTCAGCAGGAAAAACATTCACATATTCATCAATATAAAGCCACATATTATATGACTTGTAAACTTCAGGTTATGTGATGCAACCTTAAACTGATAAATGTTATAGATAAAGAGGAGGTCAGTGAATTATTTCAGTTCCCAGTTTCTTTGTTCCTGCCCTGCTTACAGACAAAGACTGAAACAAACACACCCTGTCACCAAAACCTGGTTGGTTAAACTCTGGACTCCAGTGACAGAGCATCCTTGCAGGACTGTTTTGCTCTGACAGACTGGGATGTTTTGCGCCACTCTGGGACTTTCCATCAGCGACAGGATTTGCTGAGTATGGACTGGGTACATCAGCACTTGTGTTGATAACATCGTTAGATAAAAATCAGGACGTTTCAAACCAGAAGCCCTGGATAAGCAGTCATGCCACATGCTGTGTGCTGCTTTTGCATTTAGATCAGGCAATGGACCGTACAAAGCTGCAATCGGACTGAGAAAAGCCATCCGCGGCCAAGAGGCAGTACAGAGAAAGCTGGACAGGTTCTATTCTACTCTGACTGGGCGGATGTGGCAAAATCAGCACTCACAGACCAGGACCAACCCAAACATCACCTCACACATTCTACACCCGCTTTGAGGCCCCAGCTACACTGCAGAGACTCACGCAAACCTGGACCACTCAACCCCCTCCTCCACCAACCGTCTCAACGACCCAAGACACAAAGCCTGAGGAAGATGCAGCAGCAGGGACCAGACAACATTCCTGGGTGGGCCCTCAGGCATGTGCCAACGAGCTGGGTGATGTTCTCACCTCCATCTTCAACCTTCCTCAGCCATGCACCGTTCCCTGCTTTAAGACCCGACCATCGCCCTGCCTAAAAAGCCCACCCACCTGCCTGAATGACTACAGGCCAGGGCACCCTCAATCACATGAAGTTTTGAGAGTGGTGCTGGCCCACATTCAGGCAGCATACCAAACTATTGACCCCTGCAGTATGACTACCAGCCCAACCGCCCCTGGTTCCATCGCTGCTGCCATCACACTCCCTCTCTCATCTGGAAAATAAGGACTCATACCGAGGATACCATCGACTACAGCTGTGCCTTCAATCGGATTTCCCCGCATGTTGCCTAAGACCCAAACTTTAATCGCATTGAGAGTGTCCGACCAACTGCATCATGTGTGGTGCAGCAGCCACTGTCATGGACTGCAATGCCCAGAAAGTGGTAAGATGCAGAAGATCAGCAGGACCCCCCTCTCTGCAGAGCATCTACCAAAATCCACAGGAGGCCCAACTAAAACCCTCCACCCCAGCCGGACTGTTCACACTTCACCTCAGGATGGAGGACAGAAGTGTGAAATGCAGGACCTCAAGACTGAAGAACTCTTTCTTCCTCTGCCATCAGACTCTTCAGCTGACAGGGTTTAAATGAACATAACATAACTGTTTAATTGAATCCATTTTGCTTTGCACATTCATTTTTGAACTGCACTCATCCCTTTGCCTTTTTGTTTTTTTATTTTTTTGTCTTATTTTTTTTATTTTATTTTATTTATTTATTTTTTTATTTTATTTTACTTTACTTAACATTTTTGGAGCAAAGTAAAATTTCATTTGGGAAACATGCTTTCTCTTGTATGACAATAAACACCTTAATCTTGAACTTGAATATTTGTAATAAACAACCTATTTTACCATTCACCAAATGAAATAGATGTTGTCTCTGTTTTAGGTTGAGGAATATTTATGGTTCACAAGCAACAATCTCATTTCTAGTTTCTCATTTCTAGCAGCCTGATCAGCTGCAGCGTCCAATCACAAACAGGACCAGGTTGGTTTCTGACTCACCTGAGGACGGACGGTAATGAGACATGAAATAAGCCTGCTGAGATGGACCCTCTCTGTCTGTGTGTCCTCACAGTTTTCCAGCATGTCTCAGCTGTGGACATGTATGAAGGACCAGTTTGTCCTGCTGCACTGTTTCAGTTTCCAGCTTTTGAACTGGACGACCCCACAGTGATGTGGGCGCTCTGATCTCAGTCCTTCAACCGTCCACCAGCGTCCAGTAGGAAGGTGATGAACTTAAAAACCACAACCATCGTTACAGCGGCCGAACATCGATGATGCCTGATGCTGTAGAGACTGGAGACCTCAGTCTGAGGCTGACAGAACTTGGGGCCTGTCTTACATGGGTGGGAGTTTACATGGGTGACAATCAAATGACAATAAAATTGAACTTGACCTAAAATGGACCAGAGGCCAGTGGCTAGTTCGAAATCACTCTTCTTTGGTGCCAGTAAGCATTGGGCTGCAGCATTTCTTACCAGCTGTAGAGAGTGATGCCTGACTAACTTCTGCATACTGAGCCTTGCAATAGTCAACAGTTTATGATAAAAGCATGTATAGAGGTTTGCAAATTAGACAAGGATAGAAATGGTTTACTTTTGATTAAGTCATTAGTAAAACCAGTCTTTACAATAGTATTAATCTGTTTCTGAAGCATAAATTCAGGATCCATTTTCACACCATTTATTAACATAGAAGGATCCTGACAAGGTTTTTACTAAAGCTTTACCACACTCTTTAAAATATGACAGCACATCTCTGGGGAAAGATTTATTATAATCCTAAAATAATCAATCCAGCATTAATAATATTAAAAGTATCTAACCTGATTAACCAACACTTGGATCTGTGTATATTTTACCAATAAGTTGTTTAGAAAACTAAAGTTCAACTGATTTAAAATGAGTTTTCAAGCTTTGAGGCAATAAAAATAAAAGCATGATTCTGATTTATTTTTAAAGTGCTATATCTAAACCCCTTTGTTACCTGTATTAACAGTCAGTACAACTAATGACAGCTTCTAATAAATTTAGTAATAAAAAGGCACAAACACAAAGAACATTCTTTTAAAATACAAGTATTTATTTATTACAAAATAACATTTTATTGTGTTTAATTTAAAATCTCCACAGAGTTTGGAAACAATGTCTGAAATTTCCAGTCAGGTTGTGTTTCTCAGGAACCAGCACAGATCATCTGTGACTTATTTGACACTTTGTGTTAGTTAAATGTTTTTGGACTTTGTGCCTCGTTAACAAACTTTTCCTCATTCAGTCAACGTGTTTCCGTCTGCAGACTTTTCTTATGCACATGTGCTGTTGGAAAACTGATCACTAAGCTGTTTCGCCTAAACATGGCAGGAAATCTGTCAGGTTTTCCTAATCCCTACCCTCGAAACCTTCTCCCTTTCACCAAGTTAAGATGCAGTGATACTGTTGTTTCATCCTTTAATGGCAAAAGACCATTAGAGCATAAATTGACCTGTGCAACATTAACTGTAATAATCTTATTGTTAAAGTCAGTTCAGAACATCTGTTGGACTTAAACAGTTTATTTACGTAGTAAAACAGATTCAGAATCGTGAGCATTTGATGCTGTAGCAGTGAAAAGGTGAATGAATGGAGAAATCATTAACAGAGTGATGCCTCCTCACTTTTAATTAAAGTCCACATAAAGTCTGATTGGATGAAACACAGCATCTAGTAACAGCAACACTCAAAAACAATGAGAACAACGATCTGATACAGATACACATTCTATCAGATCACATCGAAAGTTCTTTTGATCTCCCATTAGTTCCTATTCATTCTAACTCTCAGAAATCAGGTTGCTGAGGACGTCACTGATCTATATTAGAGAATCAGGGCTCTGAACACACATATTTAAAAATGACACATAGTAATACTGTAAAGAACTGAGAGCCAACACAGTAGGTGGTGGGATTGCAGTTACCGCTGGCTGCCATCCACCATGAAAAACAAAGACTAATATTTGTCCTCACTGCAGAACTTGAAATCACTTTTGGATTGTAGCAGCACACTACATACTACTGGACATGTCTAAAACAAATGAAGCCGAATAGCAAAATCATATCACCTGTAAATTAACCTGATAAACACATAGGAGACAGCTGTGTTTCTCTGCAGCTGTATTCATAGGAACTAAAACACTATTGCAGCTGAAACAACTGGAAACATTACTGCACTGTGTCTTCAAAATGTAGATCAACTACAGTTTAGTTTCCTTAACAGATCATCATAATGTCAGATTGAGACACTCACAGTGAAATGGTGGAGGTCTAGCTGTTTGGTTAGTGGTGCTTAAACCCACATCCTCTCTAAACTCATGGATTTAGTCGTCTATAATGACAGGGTCAGATCAGACAAACTACATGTTCATGCAATAATGTAAGTTAGTGCTAGGGCAGTCAGCATTATCTGTGAAAGCTAGATGGATGTAGTGAGCGAGGACATGAAGTTAGTTGGTGTGAGTGAAGAGGATGCAGAGGACAGAGTTAGATGGAGGCACATGATTCGCTGTGGTGACTCCTGAAAGGAACAGCCCAAAGGAAAAGAAAAAAGCTGTTCAATGAAAATTACGGAGCCTTTAAAAGAATAAAATTATTTACATGTGAGCAAAATGTATTTTCAGTACAAACCAATGATGGTGGAGCTAAGAAGTAGAGAGGACAGAAAGTTGTCTTTACACTATTGTTGGCTCCAGCTTGGTTGTTTCTACATGTTGGTCTCTGAGGAAAAGTGACAGGATACTTACAGATTCAGCAGTAAGACAATTCCAGACATTTCAGTCTTTCTGATGGTCACATATTTGATCAGTAGAAGGTTTTAGATAAAGTCCATGTTTTCTTTTATAATATCCATCCATTATCTGTCACCACTTATCCTATGTAGGTCACAGGGCTGGAGTCTATCCCATCGGTGAGAGGTGGGGTCCAACCTGGACAGGTCTCCAGTCCATCTCATGGCCACAAGACACATAAACAGACAGACAACCATTAACACTCAAATTCACACCTATGGGCAATTTTAGATTCACAGTTAAAAATGCATGTTTTTGGACTGTAGGAAAACTGGAGAAAACCACACAGAGAATCTTTTGAATTCAAATTGGATTTTCAAATGATCACAAAATCAAAAACAGCAAGGCATAAAACAAAAACTAGAAATGACAGATCCACTGCCAGTGCAACATTTACATCCTTGTCTCCTCCTGTGTTTATTTGACTGCTTCCTGTAAAAATCAAGCAATTGTTCATTGTTCCTGGGTAAATCCCTGATGTTAGAAGGTTCATTTAGAAGAAGACATCATTTTCTTCAATATGAAATGTTTTTTTTGCTAAAAATTAATTTAAAAAATTAATTAATAAAAAAAAAACTCAGCAGACTTCAACTCAAAGAACCTTAAAATGCAGCGTGTGATTATTTAAATATGGAGTCTATGAAAATCAATATAACATTTTTCTAAATAGGGAGAAAATCATTATAAAGAAAATTTTAAATAGTAGTAAAAGCCGTGGGAAAATGTAACGAGGACAATTTCTCCACTCAGCAGCAGCTTTCAAAGCCAAATCTGAAGCTAATGACGAAGAACTATAAAGTCAAACACCACAGACGACCAGCAGATGGCTTCAAACTTCAGGGTTTTTAAAACCATCCATAGATAAAGACTCAGCTTATCTTTGTCGCTCAACACATTTGCAGATTTTTTGTATTTTTTCTTGAGGAAACTACAAGCAGTCAGTCAAAACTTAGAAAAGTAAAGAAAAGTAAAGATCACACAGTGACAGAAAACTGATCAAGTACAGATCAGTGTAAAATGTTTGCTCTTTTGGAGACAGTCCTGAACACAGGGACAACATTGACCCAGGAATTAATCATCACATCACAAATGTCACCTACAAAACCATAAAGTTTTATAGAACTGGCTGCTGTATAAAGATACAAACATCTTATTGCAAACTTCATTTTCTCCACAAAAACAGTGAAGTGCTGTGTAATGTTGAGTCTGTCATTTCAGGTCCAGTGTCATTTTAAATAGTTATTACAATGAGGCTTTAAATACTAACTAGTTTGGTTCATCACAACAAAAAAGGAAGTTTAACATTTCCAATGAGACAGTTTAGTAAAACCCACAGAACCACAAGAGAAAATCAACATGGAAAGAAATGAGAAAGGTTTAGGTTCATCAATATCATTGAAATAACAGCAAAGTTAATGAAGCTTTTAAACACCAAACTAATGACTAATGAAATGTAGTGAGTATTTAGTGAAACAGGAACTGGACAGAACTGAAAACAAGTTCACACATTTTAATTTAAAGAACAAGAAAAACTAATTTAGCATCAAACTAAGGCAGAAACCTGCTGTTGTAAGAAACACAAAGAGGAAGTTGATGGTTTGTTCCCCCATCTTGTTTTAGACACAGTAAACATCCCTCCATCCATCAAGATTTAGTTCCACTTTCTGTTCATCTGTCTCTAAACATCACATCGTCTCCTCCGTCGTGTATTTAGCCAATAACTGATGGTTAATTTCTGAACAAAACAGAAAAATAGCACCATCAACACCTTGAAGATAAGGAGCAGCACTGAGGAAAGGGGAGGCTACATAAAGGGTGATGTGCAGCAATATAGTTTCCCTGGGAACCAAAACAAGTGCAAATAATAATTGCTCAGTTATATAAAATTCACAAATACTAAACGGAATTTGAAAATCATAAATAAAATACACAACATAAATGTGAGATAATAACAAAACCAAGTTGATTTTTAACTCTGACAGATGAAGGCAGCAAAGTTAGGGATCCCATGTGTGAAAAGGGCTGTAGATGTCCATGTCCCTGACCTTAACCTCAACCAAACTTACCCAGTTACCTGCCTACTGTCAGGCTTCAGGGTCTGAGGTCTGTTTCCAGTTTCTGCTGAATATCTTAGAAAATGTTTGCCACCTGTTTTCTCTGCTGTGGTTAAAGCTGTTAGCAAACTTACTGACAGAATATAATAGACTTTAATGTCACTGCACAATCATCATAGTTGTCATGGTGAGCTGATTAATACAAAGATGGGTTTTTAAATATTGAGGTGAGATCAGTGACTAATTAGAAACTATCAGCAAAGCTGCTGACTGTGGCAATGTCGTCCCTAACACGGTGGAAAGGTCGCTTACATACTTCATTAGCATCATTAGTTTTGCCAATGTCATCAGATGCACAAGCAACAAGTCAGTGCAAGCAAAACTTTTCCTCAGCCAACATGGATGAGTTACAGTATATACAGTAACTACACTGAATGATTTCAGCACAGGGATTTATTTAGATATTAACTGTGTTCATTCAGTTTCTTATTATAAGTCCAAAAAGCCATTTTACTACACAGCAGAGCCGCGGCTTCACCCCACATGTGATAAAGTTAGCTAGCTACTTTCCTAAAGTTGAACTGAACACACAGAAAAGTTTGGATTTTGTTGGTGAAGGTATCATATACAGGCTACATGCTGTTACACAGAGTAAAACTTTAAAAGCACAAGCAAGACGCAGACTTTCTGACATGAAAACGTCAGAGCTGCTTTCAATGCCTCCATGTCTGCTGGACTCAGTACTGGGATCACGTCCTCACCTTTGGCTCCCAGAATAATTTCCACTAAGACAAAACTCAGTTTGTCTCCCCAGACCTGTTTTTCCTGATTCCTTCCCCAATTACTCTCAGGCCTTCACCACAAATCTGGGCCTGGCTGAGAGGTTTAACAATGTTTTGGACATTGCTGTAAGATATTTCACTAATGTGATGGATGCAGCTGTCAATAACAGATCCATAAAAGTCCAGCAGGGGCAAACTTTGACCCAAATATTTTGCCTTCATTAATTTGAACCTTTGGTCTGATTTCAACCCACTCAGGCTTTATACCCAACATATTTCTTCTAAATATAACAAATACAAATATCAACAAATATCAGCAGTATTTGTGTTACTTTCACATTTCTGGACCATGTAATAAATGGAATAATATCATTAATTAACATCATCTCCTGTGATTGACACCTGTTCTGTTGTGGAGAAACTTGCTTTCATCACTGATGACAAAAACAGGTCTACCACCAATCATCATCTGTCATCTTCTCTGAAGCGATCAATGGCTGCTGTGCAGCAGTGATGATGCCTGTCATACACTTTTGTGATTGATGCTCCACTTCCACAAACACCTTCCTCTATCATGTCCATATCTGTGTCCTGAGACCTTGAGCAAAACTGAAAAGAAACAAACGTATCTTAATCCTTTTAGCCTTTTCTCTTTACTTGTACCAAAATGAATTATCATTACTGTTACTTCAATAGCCCTTAACTGAGGCATGAAAAATCAAAGTTGGCCTCTTCACCAGATGTCACTGGATAGAATTGAAACAAGTATCGAATACCAATAATCTATAAATGAGATTTTATAGATCTATGTCAGTGAAGATCATCCAGGTTTGGTTATCTGAGTCACGTCAACTGGACTTTTTTCTTCTTGGTTAAAAATGTTTTGCTACTCATCCAAGCAGCTTCTTTGTCTCATCCACACAGCAACAGGGATGAATGAGGAGAAGGCTGCAGTTGATGATGAAGGCCTCCAGGTCCGGGAGCAGTGCATAGATAGCACCGCAAGTCGTGGCAACAGATTCCACCCGCGTGTCTGTAAAGCTGAAACTCACCCAGCTGGAGCGCAGAGTCCAGTAGAAGATCACACAGCCACGTTCCGTGAAGCACAAAACACAGGACGTAGAAAAGTCTGGAGTTTGTTCAGCAGCAGGGTCAGCTCGTCCATTTGCTTTGAAAGTGAGCGTTAGAGAGGAAGACGGAGACGCACAAGCACCACGGAAATAAGTCCACAGGGTAGAAGCTCTGATGTTCATGAGTTCTTCCGGTAGTAAGATCCACCAGAACTGTGGCAGAACACTGCATTCAAACACAAGACAATACAAAGTAGAGCGCACTGAAACACCGAGGCTGCCGTCCGTCATCTTCCATCATTATTGC
This sequence comes from Channa maculata, assembly GCA_020496755.1. NCBI lineage: Eukaryota > Metazoa > Chordata > Actinopteri > Anabantiformes > Channidae > Channa > Channa maculata. The sequence goes on along the minus strand of JAHZUS010000171.1, from coordinate 28,647 downwards.
TGTTTATTTGGCGTTTTCCACAAAATTCAACAGATGACACAATAAATCAAAGATTTAAAAATTTTCCTTCTGTCCAAGATTTGATCTATATAAACTTCACATAATGTAAATAATTCAAAACACTCTGTGACAGATTCCACTAATTACTTTGATCTTGGATTTTTGATCTTGGAGCGAATTTTACTTCTAGTAAATATAGAAACATATGCAAAGCAATACAAAAATATCTAATTACATAATTTTAATTAATATAAATGACCTGAATAACTAAATATTAAATATTGTTTGTTCTGTTTTATTTAAGAACCAGAATTTTTCTTCACTGTCCACATGCAGTAATGTCCATAACAATCTAAAATATGAGCTAATATGCTGAAATAAATTCATAAATGTTCATCATTCCATCAGTTTCTCACTCACTATGAAACACGATTTCTTTCCTGGTTCAGTTTCTCCCATCAGCTCAGGGTTTCCACTTCAGATCATGTGGTCTGTCAGATGTGTGCTGGCTCACACAAGCTCAACAGTTTGTGATGGTCAGTTTGGGGTTCAGGGTCTTGTCCAGGTACATTTCCACATATGACTCTACACAGTCGGTCTGAGAATCACTGAAGCTACGGTCGACAGGTGGACAGTCACCACCTGAGCCACTGCTGCCCTCACCACAGATCTCAGTTCATCAGTGTTCAGTTTTCTTTTTGTACATTATATTAAATATACTTATATATTATGATATTTTTCTTTCTTTTTCTTTCACGTTGTAAAAATTATTAAGAATCACTTCATCACATCAGCTCTGGCATAAGCACCTTCCTCTCCCCTCCCTCCCTCAGACAAACCTCTCTCTGCTTCTTTGCCAAACCATAGATCACATGTTTCTGTGTTAATGTTTCTCTGTTATCACCAAACCAATGGAGCGTTTCAAAAAACAAAGGTAAAAATATTAAAATTTATGGACAAATGGTTTTTACCAGAAAACCTGTGTCAGTCCCTTTCTGAGGAAAAGTTGCTTTGGGCATCAAATGCTGCCAGAAACTGGACTTAATTAAACACTGTGTGTCTCACTGAGGTCAAAGGTAACTTCAGCTTTAATATCAGATTAATTAAGTGTCTGACAAATGGACAGAACATGATGACACAGGAAGGAGAACAAGTTGTTAAACATCCATTCAGGTCTTTATTACATTCAGTCCAGTGTTCATTCAACCATCTCAAGTTGAGTTTTTCATATATTAAAAAAAGCTTTACAGACAATAAAATGTCCAGTTGGATAAAACATATTTACAAACCACAGCTGGAAAAGGCTCCAGGATAATCAGATAAAGATAATGAAAGGATGGAAAACAAACTCTATTTCAAATTAATGGGTTTTTAAGAGATGTTTTAACATTAAAGCAGGTGTTTCCTGTCTGATCACTTCCAACAACTCTGGAATCACTTGTTGCATGAAGAGAAAACTAATCCAGTCTCTGTTGATCTGTGGGCGTCGGCTATTTGGACAAAGCACAAAAATGTAGTTAACATTAGCAGCACAGCTAATGCTGCTGAAGAGCTACAACAACCTTTAACCCTCCTGTTATGTTGGTTTAGGAACAGCCTTGATGTTCCGGGTCAACTTGACCAAAAAGTCCCAAAAAACATTGTTTATATCTCATCATTAACTCCATTACTAACCATTTCAATCAATGTTTAGTTCAATGATGTTCTTTACTGTTCACAGATCATGGTTCAATGAGGATAAGTCACTCATTTATTACAAAAAGATCATGTTAAAACTTTTTTTAATGTAAACTGAAAAGACCTACAAATAAATTACAATAGATTTATATGCAATAGATTTTTAAAATTTGTATTTTATATTTTGAATTGTTTTTGTTTATGGAGTGATGTTGATAAATTGAAATGAGACACGTCTTCTGTTCAGGGTCAATTTGACCCGTTTTAAAGTTTAACAATCTAAAGAAAATACTTAAAAGTATTTTTTCACTTTGAAACTTCTCCTGCTTGGCTTATTTAGTGTAATCAACATATAAAATAAAAATGGTTCAGTTCACATATTTGTAACCCTCCTACATGTTTATATTACAAAGATACTGTTCAGGTCAATTTGACCCGCAGAGAAATAGAAGCTAAAAAGTCAGAAAGGTCAAATCCTGTTTGTTTCTTTGCAACTATGAGACATAATACACCCCTGTCTCACACTCACACACACACACACACACACAGATCTTTCTGAGTCTTCTTTTGTTCTTGGGTCAAATGAACCCAAACAGTAGCTTTGTAATATATAGGAGGAGTTACATATGTGACCTGAACCATTTTATATATTGATTACACTAAATAAGCCAAGAAGAAGAATTTTCAAAGTGAAAAAATACTTTACAGTTTTCGATTGCTAAATGACAGTGGGCACAACTGGAGCTACATGTGCAAAACTCTACAGTCTGAATTTTACTGATTCATTTCAGCCTAGTTCTGCAAATCTTTCTCCTCACTTGGAGCATCGTGCCTGTAAGTTCCAGCATCACCACAACACCACTCTGTTAGCACCTACATAAGAATAATGTCCAACAGTCCAGAGATAATCTTCAGATAAGAACCACAAAGTGTGCTGCACATTTTGTTCTATGCTGAATTTATTTTCATTTACTCCATCAGGATATGAGATGTTGGTCATGTCACACAGCTCTGATCCACATGTCTTAACTGTGGCTCATGTAAATTCAGGTTCATAGATATTATAGTCATTGTTTTCCCCACAACCTTTTCCAGAAACTATAACCATGTCTTTATTTTCCCAATGTAAAGGTGAAGATTATGATCTGTAGACCAGCTCCTTTCTCTATGCTGATACATCTGATGTTGTTCTGAGCCCAACCAGTGTCGTGTCTCAGCACACATTTAAACTTCTTCACTGAGTCATCACAAGTGGTCCAATCATTTGTGTAAAGTCTAGATTTCTGTATGTAGGAAGGTTTTATAGATGAATAACAAGGAATGATTAGTCCTTGTCAGCAAAGACGTCCATCCAGCTTCTGAAGTAATGATTGAGGAACATGGTGCAGAATCTCTTTGAACTGGAAAAGACTTGAACTTGGTTTGGTAAAAGACACAACAATGGTTTAGTTTGATCTATAGGTTGTCAAAGAAGCAGAGAGTGTGTCTGAGAGGAGAGGAGGGAGAACAAGGTATTTATACCATGTCAGATGTGAGGACTTGACACTTGCAGCGATGGCTTCCTACAAAGTGATGAGTGTGGTGACTCTGCAGACTCTGCTGACACCAGGTAAGAATCTCCTGGAGGTTGAATAGAAATGTTTCAGATTGTGTTCGTGTCAAATCTAGAACTTCAGACTGCAGGTAGACAACACAATCAGTCATATTTTTATTTGCTATAGTCACAGAGACAGGAGTGAAAGCAAAGGGCGATCATGACAAGTAGGGATCACCACGCAAACCATTGCAGCTCTTCACGAAACTGTGGTGACAAAGTCAGAGACAAACATTTTAATACTCTACTGCATCAAAGTGAAATATCCCAGAGTCTCAGACCATATTTTGGTCTCTTTATAAACTTTGGAACCTCCACGATCATCTAAACTACATCTATGTGGGTTTAACTCAAACACAGTTTACAAGGCTTTAAAGCCAAAATTCTCAACCTGTTTGGTTTGTCTCCAGCTGTGGTCTGTGGCCAGGCCCTGAATACTTGTGTTCTGAGAGGCTCTTATGTACAGATGGTGAGTGTCCGTGGATGGAGAGTCTACAGAAGGATGGGCGTGTGTGTGTGGTGGGACTCTGGTGGACGAGGACTCTGTGCTGAGCAGTGTCGACTGTTTCTCAAGGTGAGACACCTGGTTCATGTTCGTGTTTGTCCATCACCACAGTGGACAGTTGTTGTAGGAAAGGACTGGGTCAGGTGGGTAATCCACAAAATACTAGAGAGACGGACTAACATGTTGCTGGTTTGGTTCGCACACAGTGATTAATTGTTGACTGTAGCTTCATCCTTTGTCCTTTGGGACAGAAACACTGAGCCAGTCCTTTGATCAACAGTCCAACAAGCTGAACCTGTAAAGACCCAGGCCTGGTTTGAAATCAGATGTTTTAAAGTGTTGAGTTCTGCTCAGTCTAATTTAACTCATGTTATCTCCTCAGTTCACCCACAGGATGTGATTGGACCGTCCCCCACCCTGTCCAAGTACAATTATCTGGACAACGAAGGAACCTTTGGTGTGAGCTTGTCATGCTGGCCATGTTTGTGCTTTTAAGGGTTTAAGGTCTTTCAGCCACCAGTAGTTTAGCTCCGATTATCCAGCAGTGACTAACAGCTGTGCAGGAGAGAGTCACACAATGATCCCACAAGAAAAGTTTCCTGTTCAGTCATTTCTTCTCTGAACATTGTTGATGATTTTAATAAAGGAACCTGCATCTCTGAGCTGTTTGTGACTTTACTTAACCAACAATTCACAAATGATCATTGAATAAACTTCTACTTTAAACATGGTATAAATCAAATTACTGATTCATTTATTTTGACTTGGGTGAAAACAATTAAAGCCACTTCTTAATATAATGCAGAGCTGAGCCACTGTACAGATTCTTCTTCAACAGCTTCAAGTTTCAACCAGTAATAATCCTACAAATAATGGTAGAACTAAAACTTCTAGTAACTATAGGGGCAAAGAAAAATTAAAATATCATCTAAAAAAGATCAAATAAAAAATAATATAAATGAGGGTAAATGCATAATCAATGACTAATGACAACAACAATAAGTTATTAAGTATGAAAATTAATGGAAACATAAAAGCTTTTCACAACAATTCAGATTTTGTACAGTTGCAAAATCCACAGCTAAAATACATGTTACATTAGTCACACAGAATGACAGTTTACTATACTGCAAGTGGCACCAAACAGACTTCAAAGTAAAGTGAAAACATCCATAAAACTTACATTAATGGTCAAACTCACAAAAAAGTTCAATAACGTAGTGACATTAAAAGCAAAGGGCTTCAGACACAAGGACGAGACTCAAGGTCTGTGTATTATCCATTCATTCTGGTTTTAGATCAGATCTAGAAAATAACTGAACTAAAACTGGTCAGAGTTTTCTGCCCTTAAATATCCAGGATCTATTAGCAGAAATGCAATGTATCATTTATATTCACGTTTTCATCAGGGTGTAACCACCTGGAAATAATCATTCAGAATGAAGCTTTGTGTCTTCATAGAGCCACAGACCATTTGTGGAGGTTAGGTACTCAAAACTTGTCTAAGTAAAAGTACAAATACACAAATAAGTTTACTCTGGTAAATGTATAAGTACCAAGTAAAAGTAAGTAAGTACATGATTTATGGGGCATGAACTAAGTAATGTTACTAGACATAAATTATATGATGCTTTTTCTCTTGTATTTCTAAACTATTCATGTTGTAACATCAAACAGTGACAGTAACAGTCTAAAGTTCTGTCATTTCAAGAATAAAACACTGATACAACCACTGAGAAAATGTCAGAGAGCAAGTGATAAACTCATGAGCCTCAGAAATCTTTGAATGAGGACAAAATCTAAGAGTAAATGTTCTTCTCCAGACAAACCTGCAGCTTGACAGTCTTCCTGTGTAGAACAGGGTTAGTGCTGCCTCTTGTGGCTGAAATTAGCAGTTAATAAAATAAGTTTTATTTCCACCACTGATCTACAGAGATTTACAAGTTAAGGAGACAGTAAATCATTGCAGTACATTTCTCTAATATTTGATGAAGGGGGCTTTTCTTTATCGATTCCTACACAATAAAGTTAAAACATTTAATTAAAATTAAATAAAAACTTAAAACAAACCAAACATGTGACCACTTTTCTCCAATAAAAATAGGCTAAATGACTCATTACAATATGGAGGCGTGTGATGCTAATTACAGGAAACATTTTGAAATATCACTAGAATCAATCATTTAAAATCTTTTCTAAGTCGGATTTTTCCTTTTATTCCATTCAGTATTTTAAGTCTGCAACCAGTTCTGGAAAGTAACAAAGTACAAGTGCTTCATTACTGTACTTAAGTACATTTTCATGTATCTGTACTTTACTTCAGTAGATTGAATTATGGCTCCACTACATTTCTAATATTGTTGCATTACATTTACAATCATATTACTTACATATTTCACAATTAACCACTTCCCTAGCGACACAGAATCACTTTATTAAAGCAGGTGCAGGCTGTTAGTCTGTCCATCCACAGCTTAATTAAAGACTCATTTGAGATATCAGCAGTACTCAAAGTCAGCCAGTACTTTGGCATATTGTGCTGAGTTCAGCCTGTCTACAGAGACCTGCATTCACTGTGCAGGAGCAAAAAAACATTGTAAAATATGTCTTCAAATGTGAAACAGCCACATGCACTAGTGCTCAGTGGGGTTTGACCATCCACTGTGATGACTTGGATCAGATGCAAATAACAAAATGTTGCTACAGGAGAAGCACAGACCTTTACACTAATGTTGTGTCCTTTTTAAGGGATTTCTGTGGAAGATCAAGATCAACGGCTTCGTCTTGTCCTTCAAATTCGCTACAGCAGAATGTGTTCATGCGTTGATTTGGCTTGAGCTTTTACGGATGCTCTTCCTTTTTGTCCCAACAATGCTCTACTGAGCCACAGGCCCCTTTTAAGGTTTCTGTGCATCCTGAGCTTATTTCCAGCTCTCTGGACATTTTATTATTGTTTCTATCTGTGTTTCATCCTTGAAATTACAGAGCATCAGATCATAAAACAGCTTCAACACATTATACTTGTGTTTCTCATCATTTTTATACATTACGGAGCAATTCAGGATTTTAATTGACTGCAGCATGTTCTGCATTATTCTGTTTCATATTTCCTCATTTTGCTTCAGGTCCACAGTCCACTGGCACAGTCTTTTTCTCCTATGTTAGACACAAGAAAACTAAATGTACATGTCAAATCTGGAAAATGCCACGAGACATGTTAAAAACAACCATGTTAACAAGTTATGTGCATCTGTGGTGATCAGTTAAATTTCTGTAGAGATTAGTACCAACCTTTCTGACATGTTACCACAGTGGATTGAATTAAGTAGAAATGCATTAGTCAAAGATACTTTGTTTTATCATCCAAAGACACAGTAATCATGTCATTTGTGGTTTTATATCGTGGCAACTCATGAGCAGCCGTGACCTATGGGAAATCTTTCAGGTGGTCAATTTGCCTAAAACTCCACCATCGTTTCACAACAGTAACCAGCTACATCAGCAAGTGCGTTGATGGCGTGATCTTCTCAAGACCATCACTACAGCTCCAACAGGAAGCCGTGGATAAATGATAATGTGTGTGCTGCTGAAACAAAGACTCTGCCTTCAGAACAGGGGACAAGCGGCCAAGAACAGCAAGGGCCAAACTGTCCGTGCCATCAGAGAGGAGAAGCGTGCACACAAAAATAACGACCACTTCAAGACAGCGGAGACACCTGGCGCATGTGGCAGGACATCCAGGCGATCACGAACTACAAGACAACATCACCTGCTTGTGGCGTGGCGCCTCCTCCCAGATACACTGAACCACTTCTATGCCGGTTTGAGGTACAGAACAACGTGTGGTGAGGAAGACCACCCCTCCTCCCAGTGACCAGGTGCTCTGTCTAACCACAGCTGAAGTGAGGAAAACTAACCCACGGAAGTCTGCTGGACCAGACAACATTCCTGGCAGAGTGCTCAGGAATGTGCAGAACAGCTAGCGGATGTCTTTACAGACATCTTCAACATCTCCTGAGCAGCAACATTGTTCCTCGTGCCTCAAGACAACGACCATTGTCCCGTGCCTAGAAGTCTACTGTCTCGTGCCTCAATGACTATCGTCCCATCGCTCACACCCATCGTGATGAAGTGCTTGAGCTCGTCATGAGGCACATTAAGACCCAACTCCCAACCTCCATGGACCCCATGCAGTTGCGTATCGTCCAAATCGTTCCACGGATGATGCCATCTCGACCCTCCATCTGGCCCTCACCCACCTGGACAATAGGGACTCATACGTACAGATGCTGTTCATTGACTTCAGCTCAGCATTCAACACAATCATCCTTCAGGACCTGATTGAGAAGTTGAGCATACTGGTCCTGAGCGCCCTCTGCAACTGGATTCTGGACTTTCTGACTGGGAGACCTCAGTCAGTCCGGATCGAACAGCATCTCCAGCACCACCACACTGAGCACTGGGGCCCCTCAGGGCTGTGTGCTCAGCCCTCTGCTGTTCACTCTGCTGACTCACGACTGATGCACAGCTCGAACCACATAGTCAAGTTTGCCGATGACATGACGTGATGGGTCTAATCAAGAAGAATGAGAGTCAGCTTACAGAGAGGAGGTTAACAGCCTGGTGTGGAGCAAACAACCAGTCTCTGAACGTTGACAAAACCAAAGAGATGGTTGTGGACTTCAGGAAGAACAGGCGACCATTCTCCACTGATTATCGATGGATCAGTGGAGATCGTCAAACACCAAATTCCTTGGTGTTCATCTGGTGGACAACCTCACCTGGTCAGTCAACACCAGCTCCATCACCAAGAAAGCCCAGCAGCGTCTCTACTTCCTGAGAAGGCTGAGAAAGCCCATCTCCCTCCCCATCCTGACCATGTTCTACAGAGGGACCATTGAGAGCATCCTGAGCAGCTCGGATCGCAAGACCCTACAGAGGATAGTGAGGACAGCTGAGAAGATCATCGACAGAACTGAAATGGAACTTACACACACTTCAACCGAACTCAACACACTCTCATCACTCATTACTCATCTCAATTCATTTCACCATCATTTATTTATTTATTTATTTATTTATTATAATTCACTTAACCACACTACAATGTTTACCTGCTGTTTTACACATTCCACTGTTTACATGCTGCTTTTGCCTTGCTTTGTTGACTGTACTGTACTGTAAAATCAGTATACAATAGGTTTACTGGTCGGCGCCGTCTCATGTTTTGTGTCCTGTCCTGTGTTATTTTGTGTTGTCTGTCTACACTGTCTGTCTGCACTGTTTGCACTAGGTTGCACTCGATGCACTTTACATAGCTTGTGGCACCTTGGTTCTGGAGGAGCGTTATCTCATTTCCACTGTGTACTGTGTAAAACTGTGTATAGTAGAAATGACAATAAAAGCCACTTGACTTGACAATGGAAGAAACCATATTGGTGTAAGAATGTGGAAAAGCTTTTAATACTTTAGGTTCCATAAAAACACACCAGCGTATTCACTGCAGAAAAACAGTATTGGTGTGAACACTGTGAGGCATCTTTCACACATTTGTGCAACTGAAAGGCATCAACGTGTTCACACAGGAGAGAAACCATGAAATGTGGGCTACACTTCTTCTTCTTTTCCTTTCAGCTGTTTCCTTTCAGGTGTCTCCACAGCGAATCATGTCTCCATCTAACTCTGTCCTCTGCATCCTCTTCTCTCACACCAACTTCATGTCCTCCTCACTACATCCATAAATCTCCTCTTTGGTCTTCCTCTAGACCTCCTGCCTGGCAGCTCAACCTCAGCATCCTTCTACCGATATAATCACAGTTTCTCCTCTGAGCGTGTCCAAACCACCTCAATCTGGCCTCTGTGACTTTATCTCCAAACATCTAACATGAGCTGTCCCTCTGATGTCCTCATTCCTGATCCTGTCCATCCTCGTCCTCCCAAAGAGAACCTCAACATCTTAAGCTCTGCTACCTCCAGCTCTGCCTCCTGTCTTTTCTTAAGTGCCACTGTCTCTAAGCCGGAACAACATCGCTGGTCTCACCACCGTCTTGAACACCTTTCCTTTCATTCTGCTATACTTTTATCACACAACACACCTGACACTTTCTCCACCCGTTCCAACCTGCCTGCACTCGCCTCTTCACCTCTTTCCACACTCACGTTGCTCTGAACCGTTGACCCAAAGTACTTAAAGTCCTGCACCTTCTTCACCTCTGCTCCCTGTAACCTCACCGTTCCACCTGGGTCCCTCTCATTGACACACATGTATTCTGTCTTGCTCATGGCTAAGCATTCCTCTGTTTTCCAGAGCAGACCTCCACCTCTAGATTTTCCTCCACCTGCTCCCTGCTCTCACTACAAATAACAATGTCATCTGCAAACATCATAGTCCAGGAGATTCCTGTCTAACCTCATCTGTCAGTCTGTCCATCACCAGAGCAAACAAGAAGGGGCTCAAAGCCGATCCTTGATGCAGACCCACCTCCACCTTGAACTCCTCTGTCACACCTACAGCACCTCACCACTGTCTTACAGCTCTCATACATGTCCTGCACCACTCTAACATACTTCTCTGCCGCTCCACCTACAATGTAAAACAATGAGAACAACGATCTGATACAGATACACATTCTATCAGATCACATACGAAAGTTCTTTTTGATCTCCCATTAGTTCCTATTCATTCTAACTCTCAGAAATCAGGTTGCTGAGGACGTCACTGATCTATATTAGAGAATCAGGGGCTCTGAACACACATATTTAAAAAATGACACATAGTAATACTGTAAAGAACTGAGAGCCAACACAGTAGGTGGTGGGATTGCAGTTTACCGCTGGCTGCCATCCACCATGAAAAACAAAGACTAATATTTGTCCTCACTGCAGAACTTGAAATCACTTTTGGATTGTAGCAGCACACTACATACTACTGGACATGTCTAAAACAAATGAAGCCGAATAGCAAAATCATATCACCTGTAAATTAACCTGATAAACACATAGGAGACAGCTGTGTTTCTCTGCAGCTGTATTCATAGGAACTAAAACACTATTGCAGCTGAAACAACTGGAAACATTACTGCACTGTGTCTTCAAAATGTAGATCAACTACAGTTTAGTTTCCTTAACAGATCATCATAATGTCAGATTGAGACACTCACAGTGAAATGGTGGAGGTCTAGCTGTTTGGTTAGTGGTGCTTAAACCCACATCCTCTCTAAACTCATGGATTTAGTCGTCTATAATGACAGGGTCAGATCAGACAAACTACATGTTCATGCAATAATGTAAGTTAGTGCTAAGGGCAGTCAGCATTATCTGTGAAAGCTAGATGGATGTAGTGAGCGAGGACATGAAGTTAGTTGGTGTGAGTGAAGAGGATGCAGAGGACAGAGTTAGATGGAGGCACATGATTCGCTGTGGTGACTCCTGAAAGGGAACAGCCCAAAGGAAAAGAAGAAAAAGCTGTTCAATGAAAATTACGGAGCCTTTAAAAGAATAAAATTATTTACATGTGAGCAAAATGTAAATTTTCAGTACAAACCAATGATGGTGGAGCTAAGAGAGTAGAGAGGACAGAAAGTTGTCTTTACACTATTGTTGGCTCCAGCTTGGTTGTTTCTACATGTTGGTCTCTGAGGAAAAGTGACAGGATACTTACAGATTCAGCAGTAAGACAATTCCAGACATTTCAGTCTTTCTGATGGTCACATATTTGATCAGTAGAAGGTTTTAGATAAAGTCCATGTTTTCTTTTATAATATCCATCCATTATCTGTCACCACTTATCCTATGTAGGTCACAGGGGAGCTGGAGTCTATCCCATCGGGCGAGAGGTGGGGTCCAACCTGGACAGGTCTCCAGTCCATCTCATGGCCACAAAGACACATAAACAGACAGACAACCATTAACACTCAAATTCACACCTATGGGCAATTTTAGATTCACAAGTTAAAAATGCATGTTTTTGGACTGTAGGAGGAAACTGGAGAAAACCCACACAGAGAATCTTTTTGAATTCAAATTGGATTTTCAAATGATCACAAAATCAAAAACAGCAAGACATAAAACAAAAACTAGAAATGACAGATCCACTGCCAGTGCAACATTTACATCCTTGTCTCCTCCTGTGTTTATTTGACTGCTTCCTGTAAAAATCAAGCAATTGTTCATTGTTCCTGGGTAAATCCCTGATGTTAGAAGGTTCATTTAGAAGAAGACATCATTTTCTTCAATATGAAATGTTTTTGCTAAAAATTAATTTAAAAATTAATTAATAAAAAAACTCAGCAGACTTCAACTCAAAGAACCTTAAAATGCAGCGTGTGATTATTTAAATATGGAGTCTATGAAAATCAATATAACATTTTTCTAAATAGGAGAAAATCATTATAAAGAAAATTTTAAATAGTAGTAAAAGCAGTGGGAAAATGTAACGAGGACAATTTCTCCACTCAGCAGCAGCTTTCAAAGCCAAATCTGAAGCTAATGACGAAGAACTATAAAGTCAAACACCACAGACGACCAGCAGATGGCTTCAAACTTCAGGGTTTTTAAAACCATCCATAGATAAAGACTCAGCTTATCTTTCTTAGTCGCTCAACACATTTGCAGATTTTTGTATTTTTCTTGAGGAAACTACAAGCAGTCAGTCAAAACTTAGAAAAGTAAAGAAAAGTAAAGATCACACAGTGACAGAAAACTGATCAAGTACAGATCAGTGTAAAATGTTTGCTCTTTTGGAGACAGTCCTGAACACAGGGACAACATTGACCCAGGAATTAATCATCACATCACAAATGTCACCTACAAAACCATAAAGGATTTTATAGAACTGGCTGCTGTATAAAGATACAAACATCTTATTGCAAACTTCATTTTTTCTCCCACAAAAACAGTGAAGTGCTGTGTAATGTTGAGTCTGTCATTTCAGGTCCAGTGTCATTTTAAATAGTTATTACAATGAGGCTTTAAATACTAACTAGTTTGGTTCATCACAACAAAAAAGGAAGTTTAGCATTTCCAATGAGACAGTTTAGTAAAACCCACAGAACCACAAGAGAAAATCAACATGGAAAGAAATGAGAAAAGGTTTAGGTTCATCAATATCATTGAAATAACAGCAAAGTTAATGAAGCTTTTAAACACCAAACTAATGACTAATGAAATGTAGTGAGTATTTAGTGAAACAGGAACTGGACAGAACTGAAAACAAGTTCACACATTTTAATTTAAAGAACAAGAAAAACTAATTTAGCATCAAACTAAGGCAGAAACCTGCTGTTGTAAGAAACACAAAGAGGAAGTTGATGGTTTGTTCCCCCATCTTGTTTTAGACACAGTAAACATCCCTCCATCCATCAAGATTTAGTTCCACTTTCTGTTCATCTGTCTCTAAACATCACATCGTCTCCTCCGTCGTGTATTTAGCCAATAACTGATGGTTAATTTCTGAACAAAACAGAAAAATAGCACCATCAGCAACTTACCCTTGAAGATAAGGAGCAGCACTGAGGGAAAGGGGGAGGGGCTACATAAAGGGTGATGTGCAGCAATATAGTTTCCCTGGGAACCAAAACAAGTGCAAATAATAATTGCTCAGTTATATAAAATTCACAAATACTAAACGGAATTTGAAAATCATAAATAAAATACACAACATAAATGTGAGATAATAACAAAACCAAGTTGATTTTTAACTCTGACAGATGAAGGCAGCAAAGTTAGGGATCCCATGTGTGAAAAGGGCTGTAGATGTCCATGTCCCCTGACCTTAACCTCAACCAAACTTACCCAGTTACCTGCCTACTGTCAGGCTTCAGGGTCTGAGGTCTGTTTCCAGTTTCTGCTGAATATCTTAGAAAATGTTTGCCACCTGTTTTCTCTGCTGTGGTTAAAGCTGTTAGCAAACTTACTGACAGAATATAATAGACTTTAATGTCACTGCACAATCATCATAGTTGTCATGGTGAGCTGATTAATACAAAGATGGGTTTTTAAATATTGAGGTGAGATCAGTGACTAATTAGAAACTATCAGCAAAGCTGCTGACTGTGGCAATGTCGTCCCTAACACGGTGGAAAGGTCGCTTACATACTTCATTAGCATCATTAGTTTTGCCAATGTCATCAGATGCACAAGCAACAAGTCAGTGCAAGCAAAACTTTTCCTCAGCCAACATGGATGAGTTACAGTATATACAGTAACTACACTGAATGATTTCAGCACAGGGATTTATTTAGATATTAACTGTGTTCATTCAGTTTCTTATTATAAGTCCAAAAAAGCCATTTTACTACACAGCAGAGCCGCTTGGCTTCACCCCACATGTGATAAAGTTAGCTAGCTACTTTCCTAAAGTTGAACTGAACACACAGAAAAGTTTGGATTTTGTTGGTGAAGGTATCATATACAGGCTACATGCTGTTACACAGAGTAAAACTTTAAAAGCACAAGCAAGACGCAGACTTTCTGACATGAAAACGTCAGAGCTGCTTTCAATGCCTCCATGTCTGCTGGACTCAGTACTGGGATCACGTCCTCACCTTTGGCTCCCAGAATAATTTCCACTAAGACAAAACTCAGTTTGTCTCCCCAGACCTGTTTTTTCCTGATTCCTTCCCCAATTACTCTCAGGCCTTCACCACAAATCTGGGCCTGGCTGAGAGGTTTAACAATGTTTTTGGACATTGCTGTAAGATATTTCACTAATGTGATGGATGCAGCTGTCAATAACAGATCCATAAAAGGTCCAGCAGGGGGCAAACTTTGACCCAAATATTTTGCCTTCATTAATTTGAACCTTTGGTCTGATTTCAACCCACTCAGGCTTTATACCCAACATATTTCTTCTAAATATAACAAATACAAATATCAACAAATATCAGCAGTATTTGTGTTACTTGTTCACATTTCTGGACCATGTAATAAATGGAATAATATCATTAATTAACATCATCTCCCTGTGATTGACACCTGTTCTGTTGTGGAGAAACTTGCTTTCATCACTGATGACAAAAACAGGTCTACCACCAATCATCATCTGTCATCTTCTCTGAAGACGATCAATGGCTGCTGTGCAGCAGTGATGATGCCTGTCATACACTTTTGTGATTGATGCTCCACTTCCACAAACACCTTCCTCTATCATGTCCATATCTGTGTCCTGAGACCTTGAGCAAAACTGAAAAGAAACAAACGTATCTTAATCCTTTTAGCCTTTTCTCTTTACTTGTACCAAAATGAATTATCATTACTGTTACTTCAATAGCCCTTAACTGAGGCATGAAAAATCAAAGTTGGCCTCTTCACCAGATGTCACTGGATAGAATTGAAACAAGTATCGAATACCAATAATCTATAAATGAGATTTTATAGATCTATGTCAGTGAAGATCATCCAGGTTTGGTTATCTGAGTCACGTCAACTGGACTTTTTTCTTCTTGGTTAAAAATGTTTTGCTACTCATCCAAGCAGCTTCTTTGTCTCATCCACACAGCAACAGGGATGAATGAGGAGAAGGCTGCAGTTGATGATGAAGGCCTCCAGGTCCGGGGAGCAGTGCATAGATAGCACCGAAACGTCGTGGCAACAGATTCCACCTCCCGCGTGTCTGTAAAGCTGAAACTCACCCAGCTGGAGCGCAGAGTCCAGTAGAAGATCACACAGCCACGTTTCCGTGAAGCACAAAACACAGGACGTAGAAAAGTCTCTGAGTTTGTTCAGCAGCAGGGTCAGCTCGTCCATTTGCTTTGAAAGTGAGCGTTAGAGAGGAAGACGGAGACGCACAAGCACCACGGAAATAAGTCCACAGGGTAGAAGCTCTGATGTTCATGAGTTCTTCCCGGTAGTAAGATCCACCAGAACTGTGGCAGAACACTGCATTCAAACACAAGACAATACAAAGTAGAGCGCACTGAAACACCGAGGCTGCCGTCCACGTCATCTTCCATCATTATTGCTGTTTATTTGGCGTTTTCCCACAAAATTCAACAGATGACACAATAAATCAAAGATTTAAAAAAAATTTTCCTTCTGTCCAAGATTTGATCTATATAAACTTCACATAATGTAAATAATTCAAAAACACTCTGTGACAGATTCCACTAATTACTTTGATCTTGGATTTTTGATCTTGGAGCGAATTTTACTTCTAGTAAATATAGAAACATATGCAAAGCAATACAAAAATATCTAATTACATAATTTTAATTAATATAAATGACCTGAATAACTAAATATTATTTTAATATTGTTTGTTCTGTTTTATTTAAGAACCAGAATTTTTCTTCACTGTCCACATGCAGTAATGTCCATAACAATCTAAAATATGAGCTAATATGCTGAGGAAATAAATTCATAAATGTTCATCATTCCATCAGTTTCTCACTCACTATGAAACACGATTTCTTTCCTGGTTCAGTTTCTCCCATCAGCTCAGGGTTTCCACTTCAGATCATGTGGTCTGTCAGATGTGTGCTGGCTCACACAAGCTCAACAGTTTGTGATGGTCAGTTTGGGGGTTCAGGGTCTTGTCCAGGTACATTTCCACATATGACTCTACACAGTCGGTCTGAGAATCACTGAAGCTACGGTCGACAGGTGGACAGTCACCACCTGAGCCACTGCTGCCCCCTCACCACAGATCTCAGTTCATCAGTGTTCAGTTTTTCTTTTGTACATTATATTAAATATACTTATATATTATGATATTTTTTCTTTCTTTTTTCTTTCACGTTGTAAGAAATTATTAAGAATCACTTCATCACATCAGCTCTGGCATAAGCACCTTCCTCTCCCCCCTCCCTCCCTCAGACAAACCTCTCTCTGCTTCTTTGCCAAACCATAGATCACATGTTTCTGTGTTAATGTTTCTCTGTTATCACCAAACCAATGGAGCGTTTCTCAAAAACAAAGGTAAAAATATTAAAATTTATGGACAAATGGTTTTTACCAGAAAACCTGTGTCAGTCCCTTTCTGAGGAAAAGTTGCTTTGGGCATCAAATGCTGCCAGAAACTGGACTTAATTAAACACTGTGTGTCTCACTGAGGTCAAAGGTAACTTCAGCTTTAATATCAGATTAATTAAGTGTCTGACAAATGGACAGAACATGATGACACAGGAAGGAGAACAAGTTGTTAAACATCCATTCAGGTCTTTATTACATTCAGTCCAGTGTTCATTCAACCATCTCAAGTTGAGTTTTTCATATATTAAAAAAAGCTTTACAGACAATAAAATGTCCAGTTGGATAAAACATATTTACAAACCACAGCTGGAAAAGGCTCCAGGATAATCAGATAAAGATAATGAAAGGATGGAAAACAAACTCTATTTCAAATTAATGGGTTTTAAGAGATGTTTTAACATTAAAGCAGGTGTTTCCTGTCTGATCACTTCCAACAACTCTGGAATCACTTGTTGCATGAAGAGAGAAAACTAATCCAGTCTCTGTTGATCTGTGGAACGTCGGCTATTTGGACAAAGCACAAAAATGTAGTTAACATTAGCAGCACAGCTAATGCTGCTGAAGAGCTACAACAACCTTTAACCCTCCTGTTATGTTGGTTTCTGAGGAACAGCCTTGATGTTCCGGGTCAACTTGACCAAAAGTCCCAAAAACATTGTTTATATCTCATCATTAACTCCATTACTAACCATTTCAATCAATGTTTAGTTCAATGATGTTCTTTACTGTTCACAGATCATGGTTCAATGAGGATAAGTCACTCATTTATTACAAAAAGATCATGTTAAAACTTTTTTTAATGTAAACTGAAAAGACCTACAAATAAATTACAATAGATTTATATGCAATAGATTTTTAAAATTTGTATTTTATATTTTGAATTGTTTTTGTTTATGGAGTGATGTTGATAAATTGAAATGAGACACGTCTTCTGTTCAGGGTCAATTTGACCCGTTTTAAAGTTTAACAATCTAAAGAAAATACTTAAAAGTATTTTTTCACTTTGAAACTTCTCCTGCTTGGCTTATTTAGTGTAATCAACATATAAAATAAAAATGGTTCAGTTCACATATTTGTAACCCTCCTACATGTTTATATTACAAAGATACTGTTCAGGTCAATTTGACCCGGCAGAGAAAATAGAAGCTAAAAACAGTCAGAAAGGTCAAATCCTGTTTGTTTCTTTGCAACTATGAGACATAATACACCCCTGTCTCACACACACACACACACACACACACATTGATCTTTCTGAGTCTTTTTAGCTTCTGTTTTGTCGCCGGGTCAAATGAACCCAAACAGTAGCTTTGTAATATACAACATGTAGGAGGGTTACACATATGTGACCTGAACCATTTTTATTTTATATGTTGATTACACTAAATAAGCCAAGAAGGAGAATTTTCAAAGTGAAAAAATACTTTTACAGTTTTTTTCGATTGCTAAATGACAGTGGGCACAACTGGAGCTACATGTGCAAAACTCTACAGTCTGAATTTTACTGATTCATTTCAGCCTAGTTCTGCAAATCTTTCTCCTCACTTGGAGCATCGTGCCTGTAAGTTCCAGCATCACCACAACAGACACCACTCTGTTAGCACCTACATAAGAATAATGTCCAACAGTCCAGAGATAATCTTCAGATAAGAACCACAAAGTGTGCTGCACATTTTGTTCTATGCTGAATTTATTTTTCATTTACTCCATCAGGATATGAGATGTTGGTCATGTCACACAGCTCTGATCCACATGTCTTAACTGTGGCTCATGTAAATTCAGGTTCATAGATATTATAGTCATTGTTTTCCCCACAACCTTTTCCAGAAACTATAACCATGTCTTTATTTTTCCCAATGTAAAGGTGAAGATTATGATCTGTAGACCAGCTCCTTTCTCTATGCTGATACATCTGATGTTGTTCTGAGCCCAACCAGTGTCGTGTCGTCAGCACATTTAAACTTCTTCACTGAGTCATCACAAGTGGTCCAATCATTTGTGTAAAGTCTAGATTTCTGTATGTAGGAAGGTTTTATAGATGAATAACAAGGAATGATTAGTCCTTGTCAGCAAAGACGTCCATCCAGCTTCTGAAGTAATGATTGAGGAACATGGTGCAGAATCTCTTTGAACTGGAAAAGACTTGAACTTGGTTTGGTAAAAAGACACAACAATGGTTTAGTTTGATCTATAGGTTGTCAAAGAAGCAGAGAGAGGTGTGTCTGAGGGAGGGAGGGGGGAGAACAAGGTATTTATACCATGTCAGATGTGAGGACTTGACACTTGCAGCGATGGCTTCCTACAAAGTGATGAGTGTGGTGACTCTGCAGACTCTGCTGACACCAGGTAAGAATCTCCTGGAGGTTGAATAGAAATGTTTCAGATTGTGTTCGTGTCAAATCTAGAACTTCAGACTGCAGGTAGACAACACGAATCAGTCATATTTTTTATAAATTTGCTATAGTCACAGGAGACAGGAAGTGAAAGCAAAGGGCCGATCATGACAAGTAGGGATCACCACGGCAAACCATTGCAGCTCTTCACGAAACTGTGGTGACAAAGTCAGAGACAAACATTTTAATACTCTACTGCATCAAAGTGAAATATCCCAGGAGTCTCAGACCATATTTTGGTCTCTTTATAAACTTTGGAACCTCCACGATCATCTAAACTACATCTATGTGGGTTTAACTCAAACACACAAAGTTTACAAGGCTTTAAAGCCAAAATTCTCAACCTGTTTGGTTTGTCTCCAGCTGTGGTCTGTGGCCAGGCCCCACTGAATACTTGTGTTCTGAGAGGAAGCTCTTATGTTACAGATGGTGAGTGTCCGTGGATGGAGAGTCTACAGAAGGATGGACGTCGTGTGTGTGGTGGGACTCTGGTGGACGAGGACTCTGTGCTGAGCAGTGTCGACTGTTTCTCAAGGTGAGACACCTGGTTCATGTTCGTGTTTGTCCATCACCACAGTGGACAGTTGTTGTAGGAAAGGACTGGGTCAGGTGGGTAATCCACAAAATACTGAGAGAGACGGACTAACATGTTGCTGGTTTGGTTCGGCACACAGTGATTAATTGTTGACTGTAGCTTCATCCTTTGTCCTTTGGGACAGAAACACTGAGCCAGTCCTTTGATCAACAGTCCAACAAGCTGAACCTGTAAAGACCCAGGCCTGGTTTGAAATCAGATGTTTTAAAGTGTTGAGTTCTGCTCAGTCCTAATTTAACTCATGTTATCTCCCTCAGTTCACCCACAGGATGTGATTGGACCGTCCCCCCAACCCTGTCCAAGTACAATTATCTGGACAACGAAGGAACCTTTGGTGTGAGCTTGTCATGCTGGCCATGTTTGTGCTTTTAAGGGTTTAAGGTCTTTCAGCCACCAGTAGTTTAGCTCCGATTATCCAGCAGTGACTAACAGCTGTGCAGGAGAGGAGTCACACAATGATCCCACAAGAAAAGAAGTTTCCTGTTCAGTCATTTCTTCTCTGAACATTGTTGATGATTTTAATAAAGGAACCTGCATCTCTGAGCTGTTTGTGACTTTTACTTAACCAACAATTCACAAAATGATCATTGAATAAACTTCTACTTTAAAAACATGGTATAAATCAAATTACTGATTCATTTATTTTGACTTGGGTGGAAAACAATTAAAGCCACTTCTTAATATAATGCAGAGCTGAGCCACTGTACAGATTCTTCTTCAACAGCTTCCAGGTTTCAACCAGTAATAATCCTACAAATAATGGTAGAACTAAAACTTCTAGTAACTATAGGGGCAAAGAAAGAAATTAAAATATCATCTAAAAAAGATCAAATAAAAAAATAATATAAATGAGGGTAAAATGCATAATCAATGACTAATGACAACAACAATAAGTTATTAAGTATGAAAATTAATGGAAACATAAAAAAGCTTTTCACAACAATTCAGATTTTGTACAGTTGCAAAATCCCACAGCTAAAATACATGTTACATTAGTCACACAGAACATGACAGTTTACTATACTGCAAGTGGCACCAAACAGACTTCAAAGTAAAGTGAAAACATCCATAAAACTTACATTAATGGTCAAAACTCCACAAAAAAAGTTCAATAACGTAGTGACATTAAAAGCAAAGGGCTTCAGACACAAGGACGAGACTCAAAGGTCTGTGTATTATCCATTCATTCTGGTTTTAGATCAGATCTAGAAAAATAACTGAACTAAAAACTGGTCCAGAGTTTTCTGCCCTTAAATATCCAGGATCTATTAGCAGAAATGCAATGTATCATTTATATTCACGTTTTCATCAGGGTGTAACCACCTGGAAATAATCATTCAGAATGAAGCTTTTGTGTCTTCATAGAGCCACAGACCATTTGTGGAGGTTAGGTACTCAAAAACTGTACTTAAGTAAAAGTACAAATACACAAATAAGTTTACTCTGGTAAATGTATAAGTACCAAGTAAAAGTAAGTAAGTACATGATTTATGGGGCATGAACTAAGTAATGTTACTAGACATAAATTATATGATGCTTTTTTCTCTTGTATTTCTAAACTATTCATGTTGTAACATCAAACAGTGACAGTAACAGTCTAAGAGTTCTGTCATTTCAAGAATAAAACACTGATACAACCACTGAGAAAATGTCCAGAGAGCAAGTGATAAACTCATGAGCCTCAGAAATCTTTGAATGAGGACAAAATCTAAGAGTAAATGTTCTTCTCCAAGACAAAACCTGCAGCTTGACAGTCTTCCTGTGTAGAACAGGGTTAGTGCTGCCCTCTTGTGGCTGAAATTAGCAGTTAATAAAATAAGTTTTATTTCCACCACTGATCTACAGAGATTTACAAGTTAAGGAGCAAACAGTAAATCGTACAGTACATTTCTCTAATATTTGATGAAGGGGGCTTCTTCTTCTTTATCGATTCCTACACAATAAAGTTAAAACATTTAATTAAAATTAAATAAAAAACTTAAAACAAACCAAACATGTGACCACTTTTCTCCAATAAAAATAGGCTAAATGACTCATTACAATATTGGAGACGTGTGATGCTAATTACAGGAAACATTTTGAAATATCACTAGAATCCAATCATTTAAAATCTTTTCTAAGTCGGATTTTTTTCCTTTTTTTATTCCATTCAGTATTTTAAGTCTGCAACCAGTTCTGGAAAGTAACAAAGTACAAGTGCTTCATTACTGTACTTAAGTACATTTTTCATGTATCTGTACTTTACTTCAGTAGATTGAATTATGGCTCCACTACATTTCTAATATTGTTGCATTACATTTTACAATCATATTACTTTACACATATTTCACAATTAACCACTTTCTCCACAAGCGACACAGGAATCACTTTATTAAAGCAGGTGCAGGCTGTTAGTCTGTCCATCCACAGCTTTAATTAAAAGACTCATTTGAGATATCAGCAGTACTCAAAGTCAGCCAGTACTTTGGCATATTGTGCTGAGTTCAGCCTGTCTACAGAGACCTGCATTCACTGTGCAGGAGCAAAAAAAACATTGTAAAATATGTCTTCAAATGTGAAACAGCCACATGCACTAGTGCTCAGTGGGGTTACGACCATCCACTGTGATGACTTGGATCAGATGCAAATAACAAAATGTTGCTACAGGAGAAGCACAGACCTTTACACTAATGTTGTGTCCTTTTTAAGGGATTTCTGTGGAAGATCAAGATCAACGGCTTTCGTCTTGTCCCTTCAGAGGTCGCTACAGCAGAATGTGTTCCGCACGTTGATTTGGCTTGAGCTTTTTACGGATGCTCTTCCTTTTTTGTCCCAACCCAATGCTCTACCACTGAGCCACCAGGCCCCTTTTAAGGGATTTCTGTGCATCCTGAGCTTATTTCCAGCTCTCTGGACATTTTATTATTGTTTCTATCTGTGTTTCATCCTTGAAATTACAGAGCATCAGATCATAAAACAGCTTCAACACATTATACTTGTGTTTCTCATCATTTTTTATACATTACGGAGCAATTCAGGATTTTAATTGACTGCAGCATGTTCTGCATTATTCTGTTTCATATTTCCTCATTTTGGCTTCAGGTCCACAGTCCACTTGGCCCCACAGTCTTTTTCTCCTATGTTAGACACAAGAAAACTAAATGTACATGTCAAATCTGGAAAATGCCACGAGACATGTTAAAAACAACCATGTTAACAAGTTATGTGCATCTGTGGTGATCAGTTAAATTTCTGTAGAGATTAGTACCAACCTTTCTGACATGTTACCACAGTGGATTGAATTAAGTAGAAATGCATTAGTCAAAGATACTTTGTTTTATCATCCAAAGACACAGTAATCATGTCATTTGTGGTTTTATATCGTGGCAACTCATGAACGCAGCCGTGACCTATGTGGGAAATCTTTCAGGTGGTCAATTTGCCTAAAACTCCACCATCGTTTTCACAACAGTAACCAGCTACATCAGCAAGTGCGTTGATGACGTGATCTTCTCCAAGACCATCACTACACGCTCCAACAGGAAGCCGTGGATAAATGATAATGTGTGTGTGCTGCTGAAACAAAGAGACTCTGCCTTCAGAACAGGGGACAAGACGGCCTTAAGAACAGCAAGGGCCAAACTGTCCCGTGCCATCAGAGAGGAGAAGCGTGCACACACAAAGAAAATCCACGACCACTTCCAAGACAGCGGAGACACCTGGCGCATGTGGCAGGACATCCAGGCGATCACGAACTACAAGACAACATCACCTGCTTGTGGCCGTGACGCCTCCCTCCCAGATACACTGAACCACTTCTATGCCCGGTTTGAGGTACAGAACAACGTGAAGGTGAGGAAGACCACCCCTCCTCCCAGTGACCAGGTGCTCTGTCTAACCACAGCTGAAGTGAGGAAAACTAACCCACGGAAGTCTGCTGGACCAGACAACATTCCTGGCAGAGTGCTCAGGGAATGTGCAGAACAGCTAGCGGATGTCTTTACAGACATCTTCAACATCTCCCTGAGCAGCAACATTGTTCCTACGTGCCTCAAGACAACGACCATTGTCCCCGTGCCTAAGAAGTCTACTGTCTCGTGCCTCAATGACTATCGTCCCATCGCGCTCACACCCATCGTGATGAAGTGCTTCGAGAGGCTCGTCATGAGGCACATTAAGACCCAACTCCCAACCTCCATGGACCCCATGCAGTTTGCGTATCGTCCAAATCGTTCCACGGATGATGCCATCTCCACGACCCTCCATCTGGCCCTCACCCACCTGGACAATAGGGACTCATACGTACAGATGCTGTTCATTGACTTCAGCTCAGCATTCAACACAATCATCCTTCAGGACCTGATTGAGAAGTTGAGCATACTGGTCCTGAACGCCTCCCTCTGCAACTGGATTCTGGACTTTCTGACTGGGAGACCTCAGTCAGTCCGGATCGGGAACAGCATCTCCAGCACCACCACACTGAGCACTGGGGCCCCTCAGGGCTGTGTGCTCAGCCCTCTGCTGTTCACTCTGCTGACTCACGACTGATGCACAGCTCGAACCACATAGTCAAGTTTGCCGATGACATGACCGTGATGGGTCTAATCAGCAAGAATGACGAGTCAGCTTACAGAGAGGAGGTTAACAGCCTGGTGTGGAGCAAACAACCAGTCTCTGAACGTTGACAAAACCAAAGAGATGGTTGTGGACTTCAGGAGAGAACAGAGCGACCATTCTCCACTGATTATCGATGGATCAGTGGAGATCGTCAAGAGCACCAAATTCCTTGGTGTTCATCTGGTGGACAACCTCACCTGGTCAGTCAACACCAGCTCCATCACCAAGAAAGCCCAGCAGCGTCTCTACTTCCTGAGAAGGCTGAGGAAAGCCCATCTCCCTCCCCCCATCCTGACCATGTTCTACAGAGGGACCATTGAGAGCATCCTGAGCAGCTCGGATCGCAAGACCCTACAGAGGATAGTGAGGACAGCTGAGAAGATCATCGAACAGAACTGAAATGGAACTTACACACACTTCAACCCGAACTCAACACACTCTCATCACTCATTACTCATCTCAATTCATTCCACCATCATTTATTTATTTATTTATTTATTTATTATTATAATTCTTTACTTAACCACACTACAATGTTTACCTGCTGTTTTTTACACATTCCACTGTTTACATGCTGCTTTTTGCACCTTTAGCACATTTGACTGTACTGTACTGTAAAATCGAAGTATACAATAGGTTTACTGGTCGGCGCCGTCTCATGTTTTGTGTCCTGTCCTGTGTTATTTTGTGTTGTCTGTCTACACTGTCTGTCTGCACTGTTTGCACTAGGTTGCACTCGATGCACTTTACATAGCTTGTGGCACCTTGGTTCTGGAGGAACGTTATCTCATTTCCACTGTGTACTGTGTAAAACTGTGTATAGTAGAAATGACAATAAAAGCCACTTGACTTGACAATGGAGAGAAACCATATTGGTGTAAGAATGTGGAAAAGCTTTTAATACTTTAGGTTCCATAAAAACACACCAGCGTATTCACACTGCAGAAAAACAGTATTGGTGTGAACACTGTGGGGCATCTTTCACACATGTTGTGCAACTGAAAAGGCATCAACGTGTTCACACAGGAGAGAAACCATGTGAAATGTGGGAAAAGCTACACTTCTTCTTCTTTTCCTTTCAGCTGTTTCCTTTCAGGTGTCTCCACAGCGAATCATGTGTCTCCATCTAACTCTGTCCTCTGCATCCTCTTCTCTCACACCAACTAACTTCATGTCCTCCCTCACTACATCCATAAATCTCCTCTTTGGTCTTCCTCTAGACCTCCTGCCTGGCAGCTCCAACCTCAGCATCCTTCTACCGATATAATCACAGTTTCTCCTCTGAACGTGTCCAAACCACCTCAATCTGGCCTCTGTGACTTTATCTCCAAAACATCTAACATGAGCTGTCCCTCTGATGTCCTCATTCCTGATCCTGTCCATCCTCGTCACTCCCAAAGAGAACCTCAACATCTTAAGCTCTGCTACCTCCAGCTCTGCCTCCTGTCTTTTCTTAAGTGCCACTGTCTCTAAGCCGAACAACATCGCTGGTCTCACCACCGTCTTGAACACCTTTCCTTTCATTCTCGCTGATACTCTTTTATCACACAACACACCTGACACTTTTCTCCACCCGTTCCAACCTGCCTGCACTCGCCTCTTCACCTCTTTTCCACACTCACCGTTGCTCTGAACCGTTGACCCAAAGTACTTAAAGTCCTGCACCTTCTTCACCTCTGCTCCCTGTAACCTCACCGTTCCACCTGGGTCCCTCTCATTGACACACATGTATTCTGTCTTGCTGCGGCTAAGCTTCATTCCTCTGTTTTCCAGAGCAGACCTCCACCTCTCTAGATTTTCCTCCACCTGCTCCCTGCTCTCACTACAAATAACAATGTCATCTGCAAACATCATAGTCCAGGGAGATTCCTGTCTAACCTCATCTGTCAGTCTGTCCATCACCAGAGCAAACAAGAAGGGGCTCAAAGCCGATCCTTGATGCAGACCCACCTCCACCTTGAACTCCTCTGTCACACCTACAGCACCTCACCACTGTCTTACAGCTCTCATACATGTCCTGCACCACTCTAACATACTTCTCTGCCGCTCCAGACGTCCTCATACAATACCACAGCTCCTCTCTCGGCACCCTGTCATACGCTTTCTCTAAATCTACGAAGACACAATGCAACTCCCTATGACCCTCTCTGTACTTCTCCATCAGCGTCCTCAAAGCAAATACTGCATCTGTTGTACTCTTTCTAGGCATGAAACCATATTGCTGCTCACAAATGTTCACCTCTGCCCTTAGCCGAGCTTCCACTACTCTTTCCCACAACTTCATTGTGTGACTCATCAGCTTTATTCCTCTGTAGTTGCCACAGCTCTGCACATCTCCCTTGTTCTTAAAAATTGGTACCAGTACACTTCTCCTCCAGTCCTCAGCATCCTCTCACTCTCCAAGATCTTGTTAAACAAACTAGTCAAAAACTCTACTGCCACCTCTCCTAGACACTTCCATACCTCCACAGGTTTGTCATCAGGACCAACTGCCTTTCCACTCTTCATCCTCTTCAATGTCCTCCTCACTTCACTCTTACTAATCTTTGCTACTTCCTGCTCCACACCAGTCACCTCTTCTACTCTTCGTTCCCTTTCATTTTCCTCGTTCATCAACTCTTCAAAGTTCTCCTTCCATCTTCCCATCACACTCCTGGCACCTGTCAATACATTTCCATCCTTATCTTTAATCACACTAACCTGCTGCACATCCTTTCCATCTCTATCTCTTTGTCTGGCCAACCTGTACAAATCCACCTCTCCCTCTTTAGTGTCCAACCTAGCATACAAGTCCTCATATGCTCTTTGTTTGGCCTTTGCCACC
Organism: Channa maculata; assembly: GCA_020496755.1. Taxonomy (NCBI): domain Eukaryota; kingdom Metazoa; phylum Chordata; class Actinopteri; order Anabantiformes; family Channidae; genus Channa; species Channa maculata. The sequence goes on along the minus strand of JAHZUS010000171.1, from coordinate 1,497 downwards.
TCTATCTTCACCTTACGCTGTATCTCCCTGTACTCCTGTCTACTCTCTTCAGTCCTCTCAGTGTCCCACTTCTTCTTAGCTAACCTCTTTCTCTGTATACACTCCTGAACTTCCTCGTTCCACCACCAAGTCTCCTTGTCCGCTTTCCTCTTTCCAGATGACACACCGAGTACCCTCCTACCTGTCTCCCTGATCAAATTAGCTGTAGTAGTCCAGTCATCTGGAAGCACCTCCAAACCACCCAGAGTCTGTCTCAGCTCCTCTCTGAAAACAAAACGACATTCTTCCTTTTTCAACTTCCACCACTTTGTCCTCTGCTCTGCCTTAGTCCTCCTTATCTTCCTCACCACCAGCATCATTTTACACACCACCATCCTGTGTTGTCTGGCTACACTCTCCCCTACCAACACTTTACAGTCACTGATCTCTTTCAGATTACAGCGTCTACACAAGATGTAGTCCACCTGAGTGCTTCTCCCTCCGCTCTTGTACGTCACCCTATGTTCCTGCCTCTTCTGAAAGAAAGTGTTTACTACAGCCATTTCCATCCTCTTTGCAAAGTCAACCACCATCTGACCTTCTGCGTTCCTGTCCTGAACACCAAACCTGCCCATAACTGTCTCATCACGTCTGTTCCCTTCACCTACATGTCCACTGAAATCTGCCCCAATCACCACTCTCTCACCTCTGGGGATGCTCTGCATCACTTCATCTAACTCACTCCAGAATTTCTCCTTCTCTTCTAACTCACATCCTACCTGTGGGGCATAACCACTCACAACATTGAACATCACCCCTTCAATTTCCAGCTTCAGACTCATCAACCTGTCTGATACTCTTTTCACCTCTAGAACATTCCTCACCAACTCCTCTTTCAGGATAACTCCTACTCCATTTCTCTTCCTATCTGACCCATGGTAGAACAACTTGAACCCTGCTCCTAAGCTTCTAGCCTTGCTACCTTTCCACCTGGTCTCCTGGACACACAGTATGTCCACCTTCCTTCTCTGCATCATGTCGATCAACTCTCTAACCTTCCCTGTCATAGTCCCAACATTCAAAGTCCCTACTGTCAGTCCTACATTCTTAGCTTTCCTCTTCTCTCTCTGCCTACAAACACACCTTCCTCCTCTCCTTCTTCAACCAACAGTAGTCCAATTTCCACCAGTACCCTGTAGGTCAACAGCACCGGTGGCGGTCGTTGTTAACCCGGGCCCCGACCAGTCCGGTATGGAAGTCATTGTCACGATTCGCATGTTTGATTTGACATGTGTTTTTTACGTCGGATGCCCTTCCTGCCACAACCCTCTGCATTTATCCAGACTTGGGACTGGCACAAGAAGACACTGGCTTGTGCCCCCTTGCGGTTGCATTGATCTATATAAACTTCACATAATGTAAATAATTTAAAAAAACTCTCAGTGACAGATTCCACTAATTACTTTGATCTTGGATTTTTGATCTTGGAGCGAATTTTACTTCTAGTAAATATAGAAA
>JAHZUS010000234.1:0-45285 GCA_020496755.1 Channa maculata | reverse complement strand
AAGCTAATTAAAATTCATACTCATTTACTTTTCAAGTTGCACACATTACTACTGAGTTAACATTTGTCAATTTTACATTTTGTTTAGCTTTTTGCATTTATCTTTATATTGTATATTATATTGTATATTATATATTATATTATATTATTGTATTGTATTGTATTTGTTCTTGTATTGTCACTGTCATTCTGTTGCACTGTGAAGCTTTGTCATCAAAACAAATTCCTAGTATGTGTAAACATGCCTGGCAATAAAGTTCTTTCTGATTCTGATTCTGATTCTGATTCTGATCCAGCAGGTGGCAGCACATCTTCATAATAGTTCAGTCAGAGCAGCTTCAGTCATCAGATGGAAGCTGTCAGTTTCTGAAAGTTCACCAAGAGTCATTGAAAACGTTGTAAAGCCTTAAACAAGTCTTTAAGATAAATTATGAAAATGGGATGATGAATGTTTCCTGGCTCTTATACTAACATGTAACTGTTGTACATGAACAAAACAAACTGCTGTAGTTTTCAGTTGTGACACAGTGAGGAAAAACAGGAGTCACCCTGCAGGTAACAACACTGATCAAATATCTTCTCATCAGACTTTCACTGACTTGTGTTCATGTTTTACTGATCCTTTAACATCACTGAAGGTAAACTATCCCATAATTTATGCACTTATTAAATTAGAACTGTTATTAGAACTATTCCATCATTTGTGGAATAGATTTTAAAGCCTTAAAACTAAATTCACTAACTTAACATCTATAACAAAATGAACTGGAAGCCAATGAAGAGAGGCTACAACCAGGGGTCACATTTTCTTGTACTTGTACAAATGCTTTGCAGTAATCAAGCCTGGAACAAGTAACAGCATGCAGTGTTTATGCAACATCAATAAAGCAACAAATGAGTAGAAGCTGAACTTCATAAGTGAGTTGAAGTGTGTACAGCTAAACAGGTTTTACTGACTTTAGTGATTCCAACTGTCAGTAAGAGATTTCTGCACCAGGTCACAGGAGTCAGAATCCACATTCTCTCTCTGTCAAAACAGCTATTTAAATGTAAAACCTTCAAAGTTCATATTTTGATTTCATCCAAAGTTGCACAGTTGAAAGATGTAAATTTGTTGTTTGAGCTTCAGATACATATTTGAATGCATTCATTTTAGCTTAAAACAGTGACTGAGCACAAGCTGCCCACTAAAGGTTTTGTGGCCATGTGAACAGTGAGAATGATGACAACACAAGAAAAATCTGTGTTTGGTGGGTTTGAATTGTATTGAACTGTTTTAACACCTGCTTTCAATAATAACAGATTTCTTTACAAAAATAAAAATGTTAAAATATACAGCTATTAAAATAACTGCAGATGAAGATGTTTTCTCTCAGTCAACACTTCATCTGCTGGTTAATCAGAAGACAATTAGTGATTTAATGTAGTGACTCTAAACTTTCACTTAGTGAAACAAGTTATAACAAGTATGAAGAATTTTTCTAGCTACAGCTGCTACAACCAGTTCCTGATGAGAAACACTGAATCTAACATGTTACTGGTTTGTAAAATAATTAAATGTAAATGACACATTACATACAAACATACAACAAACAGGGAAATGTTCACATCAGTCATCAGAAAACAGTCACTAAATACTAAATACTGACTAAATGTGGGTAAATGTGCTGCACTTCCCAATGAAGTCACTATCTTCATCCTGTTTGATACACTGAGGGTCTCAGACACTGAAGCCCAGTTTCAGCCAACGACTTCCTGCTGTCCAGTATTGTTAGTTCCAGCTTGTCTGTGCAGAGTTTAAATGTCCTCCCTGTGCTTGTGTGGGTTCCCTCCAGTTTGCTCCCACAGTCCAAACACATGCATGTTAGGTTAACTGGTGACTCTAAATTGCCTGAGGTGTGAATGTGAGTCGAGACACAGCCAGTCAAGTTTGAGAGACACACACATAAAATGTGTCAATAATAAGAAAAAGTCCTGTTGTTTCTCTGTGTTGTCCTGGTCACTGCAGAAACAGATCTGAAACGTTTTAAATGTGTATCAAACGTTTGTTCAGGAGGACGTTGGTGTTAATTGTGACCTTAACGTTTTCTAAAGATCACTAATCCAACAACTACAGCAATAACAACAAGCAGACCAGCAACTGACAGACCAGCTATCAGTCCAACATGTCCATCTTTGTCTCCTCCATTCTTAGTGTTTCCAGCTTCACCACCTGTAAGAAGAGAATGAGATGTGAGGTGTCAGGTAGGTGATGAATCCATTTCCTCTTCAAACTCCTGTCAGACATTATCTACTGCACTTTGATCCCATCACTCATAGCAGCTGTTTGCTACAAAGTCTCATCAGCAACATCTTTAGAAAACACAAACATCTGATCTGTGATGGTTCACTCTCACATCAACAACCAGGAAGCAGCTTCACCTCTGATCCACACACACACACACACACAAACACACACACACTCACCCGAGTCTGTGACTTTCAGGGTGAATGTGGTGATTAGCTCAGGTTTGCCTCCATATCCAACATAACACTCATATTTTCCAGTATCATTAACGTTGCTGTTCCTCAGAATCACAGAAACGTCTCCATCCTTCATCTGTTGATCTCTCAGCTCCACTCGACCACTAAACAATGGATGCTGGTAGTTTTCATAAAAGCGCTCGTCTCTGAAGTACAAGACATAATCTTCTGAATTCAAGTCTGGTTTGCTCCACTCTAACAGTTCGATGACGCCTTCTCTGGGACCCAGACACTGAAGAACGACATCATCTCCAGGTTTTGCTTTAATCTCTTATGTATTTGGGAAAAAAAGAAACAAAAGTGAATTTATAGACATTTACATTCACATGCAAATTAAATTTTCACACACAGTTTGTAGAAACCTCACAAATTCTGTAAAGATGTGAATCCTTGGTTTCTTACTTTTAATAAACTCTTTTAATTTGAACTACAAACCCAATTCCAAAAAAGTTGGCACACTGTACAAATTGTGAATAAAAAAGGATTCAATCATTTACAAATCTCATAAACTTATATTTTATTCCACTAATTCTGTTCTATTCTAGTGAACTATTCCACTTTATATCACTAAAGGTCCGTTTGTTTTAAGCTCCGCATAGCACGGCTGGGCGGTGAATTGGTAGCGGAGGTAAATGTAAAATAATCAGATTTCCCACAATCCATATTTTATGCTTTCTGCTCTGCGTGCACGAGCTGGAATTTTTGCGTTGACGTGAGTAAAATATTTAAGAACAATTCAATCTGAATGAAGACGTTAAATGAGACTTTTTAAGGACCCGGGACCACAGTTTGTTATCAGGGGACGGAAGTGGTTAGTTCACTGAGACCAGTAAGTTAATCATCGACAAAAAGGCGCGTGTTTCAAAAAATAAATTTAAAAGGCGCTCGCGGGCTTTGCAACACCGTCCGCATGAAACGTGAATTTCTCTTTATTCTACAGCACAATAAAAAGAAATAACCATAAATTAGTGGTGGAGAAAATGACCCTTTATCAATATAAAATGTCTCAGTGTCTTGAAGCGTTTGACAGTTAGAAATAGTGACACGTGCTGCCAAATCTTCGATACAGATAAATACAGAAACATGTATAGAAGAAAAGATGGGATTATGCTGCCACCTTTGTCATTTTGGTCAATAAAGTCTGCACAATGAAATCATATCATTTGAAAGACACGTTCCAACTGTGAATGAGCAGAATGAGAATCAGATCTGATGTTCAACATTAAAGCGACACGTTTCTTTCAAAGCTTTGAAAGAAAAGACAGAAGAACAGAGAAGATCAGTCAGCACAAGTCAAACAGCCTCGCAGGACGTTTTCATCATATTCAAGCCCGATCCGATCCGCTTACCTTCAGAAGCTGAACATTTCCCCCAAAATGTGAGGAGACAAACTAAGAAGATCCTTCTGGACTCACGCATCTTTTTCTTCTGCTTTTCTTTTCATTTCTTGGCGCATTTTGAACGAGAAGTTTGTCCTTTAAGTCCACGTTCAACTGTCCTTGCTTTGTCCTGTGTCTCAGCTTCCTACAGTTTAACAGAGATCACTATTTAAATGAACTCCTCCTTTTCCCAACGAACAACTTCCCTGATTGGGCCTCGATCTTAACAGGTATTTAGTCACACCCACCTCCCCACCTTTTTTTTATTACCATCATCTTTATTCATTTTTCTTTGTTTTGTTTCTTATGTTTTGCGTTGTTTTCCTCTCTTTTTGTTCTATTTTAGTAAATGTATTTGAATGTTTATTACTGTATAGTTTCCTCATGTTATCAAATATAATAATTAGACCATGTACATGCTTAGAACATGTTTATAACATTAGTATGTAGATTTCTGTCCTGTATGAAGCTATTTACCAGTAGCATGAAGATTGTGAGGGCTGGGAGCAGAACATGTGTGACTGGGAGCTGTTAAAGAGTCAGCAGGTAAATTAAATGTTTAAAAAATCCATCATTTGTATCACACATTGTGATTTTTAAATCTAAACATATAACACAAAGATTTAATTTTATGATTATTAAATATATGACAATGCAATAAAAAAGTGCTGTTTTTGCCACGTAGGAGTCTTTAGTTCTTGGTTAGATTTGTTATTTGCTTTCAGTCCAAAATGGCAGAAGCACAGCTCCACTACTGGTGCTGCAGCAGAACCTGTTAGTTACCTATTAGTTTTCACTGCTTTCAGTAGAAACTTAAACTTAAAACATGTAATTCAGAACTTTGCATTTACTCATTTACTCACATGATGCTTTGGACAAAAGCCCAGTTTAAAAATCAGGGGCAACTTGGAAGGTCAGTGTCTTGTCCAATAACTCTTCAACATGTGGCCATAAGAGGATCAAACCACCAACCAGTCCTCAAACTCTGGGCTTAAAATCAGAAGTTTTTGTTATGTTTAATTGATTCTTTGTTAACTTACTTGCAGCAATAGCTGGCACCCAGATTCACACATCACTGATAATCAAATCTATACAGAACAAAGCTCATGTTTTAGGTTGATACCTAAAACTGCATCTGCAGTTTTCTTTAGTTTTCTGAGCAATTTGTAGCATTAACTCTGTCACAGACAAATCAGTCTGTGTGAGGTTTTCACTCTTTTTTTTGCTTAAAACAGTGAATGAACATGCTGCCCACTAAAGGTTTTGTGGCCATGTGAACAGTGGGAATGATGACAACTGATTTTTATTGAACTGTTTTAACACCTGCTTTCAATCATAACACATTTCATTACAAAAATAAAATGTATTTACAAATATACAGCTATTAAAATACCTGCAGATGAAGATGTTTCCTCTCAGTCAACACTTTGTCTGCTGGTTAATCAGAAGACGATTAGTGATTTAATGTAGTGACTCTAAAATTTCACCTAGTGAAACAAGTCATAACAAGTATGAAGAATTTTTCTAGCTACAGCTGCTACAACCAGTTCCTGATGAGAAACACTGAATCTAACATGTTACTGGTTTGTGCAATAATGAAATGTGAATGACACATTTGTTCTTTTACTTCTCATTGGTCAGTTTCTCAAGGGCGGGAATATTGCAGCAAATTACTGTTAATGGATAAGCAGAGGAGAACATTTTAAGTAATTTCCCCATAGTCCTTTGCTAATTAATACTGAATACACAGCTGACATTAGTTTAAATGGTCTGCACAGCAGCAGCAACACTTTATTGTTCTTATTAATATAAGATACTGCTCAAATTACAGAAACTGGTTACAGTTCAGCAGGACTCTGACAGATTGAGGAGTTATGTTTTCTAAAGATCACTAATCCAACAGCTACAGCAATAACAACAAGCAGACCAGCAACTGACAGACCAGCTATCAGTCCAACATGTCCATCGTTGTCTCCTCCATTCTTAGTGTGTCCAGCTTCACCACCTGTGAGAAGAGAATGAGATGTGAGATGTGAGGTGTCAGGTAGGTGATGAATCCATTTCCTCTTCAAACTCCTGTCAGACAATGGTCCCAGTGCAAGAATATTGTTGTTTGCTTTTTTCCACCTCTCAGACTTTTCTCTGTGACTCTTGTTTGAGCCAGATTCACCACATTGTCTTAACTGTAATCTTGTTTTGTCAGACTGATTATTGACATCAGAGCCTGTATCACAAAGCCAGTTCATCTGATTCTGGCTGAACCACTGAATAACAGGTGTGACAAAGGTGGTTATTAACAGATTCCAAGTAGCCTGAGTTTTCCTGTTGGGCTTAGAGCATGTTCATGTGAAAGAAGCACAGTTGTTATTTAAAGGGAACTACTTTAACAGAGTCAAATAGTCTCTGAAGACCATAAACAGAAAGATGTTGTGAACGTGTCAGCTGCTGTAACACACATCAAGAGGGTCTATTCACTAAACTATAACATAACATCATCATAATGTGGTGAACACAATATAAATTTAGCACAGAGTTTGTTATAAAGCCTACAACATATGTCACTAGCAATCAGCCACATCATTAACACCACTCTGTGCTTCTTTTATAAAACCATGAGATGATTTTGATCAACATATTATGAACTAATGATGCTGTTGTGTGAACCAGCTGTCAGCACATAAAGTGGTCACATTCAGTGACATTGATGAAACCACCAGTGTTGTGTTTGTGTGTGATCAGTGTGTATGTTCTCCCACTACAGAGAATGGTTTGTTTCACCACATGTTCAGATGTTGTACAAGAAGTATCAGAAAATCCTCAACAGTTTCTTTGTGTTCTGTGTTTCACAGAGTTTCTCACAGATGGATGATCATATTACTTAAGTGGAAACATCACTTATACATTTACTAAAACACTTTTTTTTTGTGTACTTCTACTTAAGTACAGCTTTTGAGTACTTCATCCACCACTGCTGAGCTGATGAAACAGTGAGTAAAAAAACAAATCACAGAAATGAGACCTAGAAAACCGACATCAGACCTTAAACAGTCTGTGTTTCAATGACTTCCAGCTGTGTCCAAACACTTTACCTGACAGTTTTTCTCCCTCAAGATACACAGTGGAGACACACACACACACACACACACAGAGACAGGAACCATTGGTGTTATTGGTGTTAGTTGCCATCTAACTAAACCACAGTGCATCAACAAAGATTGCAAATAGTCTTTGTTGGGTCTACAGCTGTGTCCCCCTTTTCTTTGTCCTCATGCTGAAAAACCAAACTTCGGCCACACGGCTTCCTCAGTTCCACCTCCTTCTGTGTTTTAATAATCAGTTAACAAGTAAAAGTCAGAGTCACTCAATCAAGCCTGTGACGTCCTCTAGTGTTAAGAAAAATAAATTACAACTTCAAGTTGTGTGAGTCTCAGTTTGACTTTATATTGTGATCCATTGATCAATTATATGATTCTTATTGTCACATTTTCATTTCAAAATATCATGTTACTGTGCATCGTCCAACATGTTCTGTTCTGTACTGTATCATGAATCAGGTTGAACTGAGTCTTTCTAACTTCACTAAACCTGACAATGTTCTGATAGAAATGTTTCAGTTATAATACAGAAATGTTTAATGTCAACCTGATGCTGCGACTGGAGTTTTGACAATCTGAGTTTAACATCATTAATGTATAAGTGAAAGTAGAACATGTGGAGTCTCAGAGGAAGTGTTCTGGATACTTTACTGTTTCTGACATTGTAGCTCCCTTTCAAAAGGTTAACACATGGATCATGTTGGATCAGATCAGAAGTGATGTTCTGTGGTGACATAATCATCATCATCATCATCTAATCCCTGATCAGCCCGTGTGGGTGATGTCATCACCATAGAGACACACAGGTGATTTCCTACAGTCAGATTTAGGTAAAAAAAAAAGTAGAAAATATATCAACTGGAATGATTGATTGATGAATGAAAGATACAGAGTGTTACCTGTGGGTCTGTTTCGATATAAAGACACCATGAGGAGAGTGGAGATGAAGTATGGACAGAACACCACTAGGGGGAGGACCAGTCTGAATATAAGATTGGGGGAAGAGGAGATAGAGGACAGGGTTGATTTAAGGGGTGTGGTAGATGGAGGTGGTGTTGTAGGTTTTTCTGTAGAGAGAATCACCTGTTCAGGTGAACGTGTGGATGAAATAAGTGTTGAAATCAACGTGAAGCTCCTGACCTGTGACGTAGATCCAGCTGGGTGGAGACTCTCCATGACTGCTGATGTGACACTTGTAGAGGCCTTCATCAGACTTGGTAACATGGTGGATGGTCATGTGACCTGTAGGCTCAGTCCTGATGAGGGAGCCATCTTTATAGAAATCAGCTGGGAGCTTGGAGGGAGGCCTCTTTGTTTGACAGTGCAGAGAGACATCAGCTGAGAGAAGCTGGGACTCACAATTAGATGAGCTGAAAGGTATTTAAGAGTTAAAAACATTGTCCATTGTGCTGTTTGAGTTATATTTTTAACATAATATGGACTAATTTATTTTCGATTCCAGAAAGTGAAGTGATGCAGCTCTACAAATTGCAGAATATACTGAACAAAGGTTTGCAGAACATACACAGTGCCAATAGACAGCTAACAACAGGAAACTGAGGCTACAATTCCCAAGGACTCACCAAAATTGGACAGTAGATGTAGAAAAATGGTGCTTGGTCTAATAAGTCTTGATTTGTGTTGAACATTCAGAGGATTGGGTCAGATTTTGGTGTCAACAACATGAAAATATGGATCCATCCTGCTTTGCTGATGGTTTAATAGTGTGGTGGAAACAGTGTCCACTGAAATGGCCTCCACAGTCATCAGGCCTTAATCCAGTACAGCACCTCTGGCACCTTTGGGATGTAGTGCAATGGGAGATTCACATTATGCACGTGCAGCCGCCAAATCTACAGCAACTGCATGATGGTATCATATCTCTAAGGACAGTTTTCAGTACCTTGTTGACTCTCTGCCACAAATAAAGCATGTAACACACAGTGGGACACAGCCCGAGTGAGAAGCGTCCTCACGCTTGATTCCAGTGCACAGTGTACAGGAGGCACCACATGGTGGAAAAGTTTAGGCTGTGGGAAACAGTTCTGTTTACAGCAGATCAGAGCCAAGCAGTGTGCTGGACACATGGGCTCACACATAATATGGACATTGTACTAGGGGGCTTGCAGGATAAAGTCCAGATAAGGTTGGTAGTGTCTCACTCGGACATTTACATTGTCACTGTCACTCTAGACAACAGGAGAATTTCAGGATTCCAGTGCATGTGTGAAAAGGGCTTTTGTTAGAGGTTCCATTACATTAGGATTAAAACATGAATAAAAATACTAATGTAACACAGAAAAACTGTTTAATTCCCCACAATGTAGCAAACAGTATCACTTAGTAAATGAAAATCCTCCATATCCACCTTTGAGTTTCACATTTTAAACTGGAGTTCTGTGACCAGCAGGTGGCAGAAGAAGCTGCTCGTCTGCACAGGACACAGCAGAAGAGCAGGTTCAGGTTTTGCTTGGTCTGTATTAACACTTCTTGCACATACTTGCAGTATCACTGTGGAGCCAAGTTGCTGTTCTGACCTCAAGTGAGTGAAAGTTCATCAAAGGTCACTGGGCTGCAATCGCTAATGTGATGTTGATTATTTCCTTTCATTAGTTTCTTTGTGAGACAGTTGGTTCTAACTTGTCTCTCTGGTGCCACAGTGTTCACTGAAACATGACTAATGTTTGACAGGTTTCGGTGCAGAAATGCTGCAAAGGAAGAATAGATGTTGTGGTTTGGAGCTCGCCAACGATTCACCTCACAAACTGACCATGTGCCACTGCTGCTGTATTTCTGTATTTGATGGTTTAGTTTTGTGATGAGTTGATTCTTTAATTCCAGAAACAGAACTTTACACCAGCACCTGAGGCATAAATATATTTAAATAAATGACTCTGCTGAAATGGTTACTCCACTTTTTTTAAATAACCTAATGTCCTTATTCATTTTTGAGACGTGTTTTTACCCACAGTAATGAAGCTGTTTGGTAAAAATCAGAGATATCAAGCCCCTTAGTCCTAAAATGTATCATATATAACATTATCTGACTGATGTGAGTTTCATCATGCAAGGTGGGGGTGACACTTTATATTACACCTACAAGCTGGTGTGAATATTTTGTGCGTTAGAACAAGTACAGGAAACTGCTGTTACAAAGCTAAGACATGTGCATTTGGGGGTCAGCATGTGAGATTGTACTTTTTAGATGTTATTGTACATAATTACAAAGTACAAATAGAGTAACTGCTCTTTAATAACAGTTACAATGTGATATGAAATAAAACCAAACTACTGTACATGTGGTTACAGCTATAAAGACACGTTCTTCTTCTAAATCTTCCAGCAACAACCACAATGTAGAACAGCAAACTATATTAGAATAAATAATAATTACAATTATTTCATTTGTTAGAAACACTTTATTCCTGCCTGAATGGTGTAATGAAAAATGATTAGTATCAATAATAAACAATTTTACACATGCAGTTATTAAATGAGTAGTAAACAGGTATTAAAAGTAAAAATGAAATAAAAATTGTTATAAAATTGCAGTTTATTTATAGATGTTCAGACCAATACTCCCATTGCTGCAGCTCATCTACAAACCAACAACAGCCTGAGGGTTAATAAAAGTACAGGAAATAAAAAAATTAAACACAAAATGCCGGAAAGTACTTAATCAAATTGGTTAAGTGGATTTATTAGAGATTTAAAAATGGAATCATGATATAAAATTATGAGAACAAACAACCAAACATGTAAATAGTTTGAAAGAATATATGTGTCTGGTGGGAGGAGCTGTGTGAACCAGTAGCAGGCAGCAGGTCTGTGTCAGTGATCGGACTAAAGGTGTGAAGGTGTCGATGTTGACCTCACTGAAGAGTAGTTGTTCTCACTGTTGAGTAAACTGCAGCTGAATCAGTCTCTGCAAAATAAGATACAGATCACATTACTTTAAGTACTACAGCTGATACCAGTACTGTTAGTTCATTTACTGCTCTGCTACATTAGGATTCATTTTCTTATAGAGATTTGAAATGTTCAAGTTTTTTCTTTTTTAACACCTCTGATGCTGCACGACATTTTGTTACAAGCATTTGACACATTTAACCACATTACAAACAAACTCAATGCAAAGTGTCATCAGCTGAAGCAGAACATGCAGTGAGAAACCAAACCAGCTTCAGGTCAGAGCTCACTTCAAGCAGCAGGAGGAAGTGAAAAACTAAACAACTATAATGTTAAAGTTTGAGATTCGAGGTGCAGAAAGCACAAAGCCTTGGATCTGTCTTTGTCCAAAACCAACTAAAAACACATCAGTGAGCCCTATTTGTACTGGATCACATGTTCCTGTATCACCATGAACACACACCCTTGTTCTATTCACTCAGTTCCACATTCACAGTCCTGCTGATCGATCGGCTGCTGAAAATAGTTCTGTGGAAACTCTCAACTTCCTCCTGTTTGATACAATCTGCAGTAGCTGTGTTAGGAAATTGCTGAGAGAATGTTGAAGTCAAACACATTTTAAGATTAAAAGAGACGTGATTAGCCCCAGAATGAACTATCATGTACAGACTAGCTCTTCAACACGTACGTTGGTTGGTAGGCAGCCTCTGTACCAACAAAGACTGTCTGTACTTCATATGTTACTCAACAATCATGTTGCTTTTGGTCACTTCAGTGAGGTTAGGTGTCTATAAGAAAAGTAGTGAATGGTACAAACTACTGTTAGTGCCGTGTTCCACTGTAGTGATGATTATAATAATAGTATTAAAACAACGGGAACATATTATAAAAATAAGAGATGCACAACACCAGTGACATAATAGTCGTCATGGTAGCAGCACATCTGAATCCCAAAGTTCACATTTAGTAGCAGCATGGAGTCACTGCACAAACATTGGACCAATGGAGAAACAGTTTTATTACTGTGCAAATTTCTCCAATTTGCAGATTAGCTTGAGTGACATCCAGGAGAAAGATTCTTCCTACAGTCAAAGAACAGGAGCTACATTCTACTTTACATCAGTTTGGACGGGGAGAGACAGTGTCTGAAAGCTGCAATGTTCAAGACATTGTCACATGATAAAGAGACACTGTTGATCTGGAGCAATGTAATGGGGAAGTGCAGAGTGAGCTACAGCTAATTTTAACAGCTATGAAAACAGTTTCTGGACAAGACACTGAACCACTAACAGCCCATTCCCATCCCCAGCTGTGCAGTGCTGGTCCAAGCCCGGTAGAAATTGGGGAGGGTTGTGTCAGGAAGGTCATCAGGTGTAAAAACTGTGCTAAATCAACATGTGGACAATGATCCACTGAGGCGACACTGAACTCACTCTTAAAAAAATAAATAAATAATTAAAGAAGCTTCACTAACACATCACAAAACAAACAAAAAAACATCACCTTTGCTTCGTCTGCTGGACTTTTGTTGGTGATGTTTATGACGCCGTATTTTGACGTCACTGTATGTGATGTCATCTGTGATGGTCTCTGCTCCGACTGTCATTTCATCAGCTGCAATGAATCAAAGTATAATTTACTAACATTGTTATCAGACACTTAATTTATGAAAGTCAAATGGCATTTTGACCCTTTGGGGATGTTTAGAAGCCCCCTGGCTGCTGTGTTGGAGGTCTCTCTAGAAAATGAGAGGGTCTCTGAGACAGAGGCTCTGACTACACTTGAACGCACTAAAAAGCAGCTTTTGCCTTCTACAAATCTATGAATAATAATATTTTTACTAAGACTAACCATGTAGTTCTGGGCCTAAACCTCACAAAGTTGACTTTATCCCTCAATGTAATAATAATCTAGAGTTCATGATGACACAGAGGGTCCAGTGTAGCAGCCACCAGAGAAACCTCTTATATAGAGACACTGTTTGATCCTATTGAAAAGAACTCTGGCAGCTATAATGGGTTTGTTATTTCAGCAGATTCCTGCTGCCTTAGAAGAGCTATTTCAAGACTACTATGCTGCTATGGGTTGAATGAGACGCTGATTATGAGCATTTAGGTTCTGACTTGATGGATGTTAAGATGCAGTTGGAGGGAGAAGGACATCTGTTTGAGGGGGAGACTGACAAGACGATCAGTGTAACATCAATAGAAGAAGTAGCCATTGTACCAGACCACTGTGGTACCTGTCTCCACAAGAGCAGGAGAAGATGGAATCAATAGTCAATTGGAGCTTTTGATTTAATTAAGAGAAATAGAATTTCCACTCTAAAACAAAACTAAGTGTAAAATCAGGATTTTTGTGTATCACCTTTCTGTTTTCTCTGAACATGTTGTCTCACCAGTAGAACCAGTAATGTCAGTAGAATCAGACCACAAACAGGTGCTACAAAATACGACACATGGAGAAGGTTCAATTTGGTTGATGAAATGGAAGTAACGCTGGATGCTGTGGTGGAGGAGTTTTCTAAAATGGACCAAAAGAAAAAAAAAATCTAATTGGCAAATATTTCATGCTCACTTATGACCAGATAATGAAGAAACTTGCTGAGCTCAATCCAGAAAACTCCAGAGAGTCAGTTGATTTTTCTCTTGCTCACCTGTGACGTAGATCCAGCTGGGTGGAGATGTGGTTGTAGGTTTTTCTGTAGAGAGAATCACCTGTTCAGGTGAACATGTGGATGAAATAAGTGTTGAGATCAAAGTGAAGCTCCTGACCTGTGACGTAGATCCAGCTGGGTGGAGACTCTCCATGACTGCTGATGTGACACTTGTAGAGGCCTTCATCAGACTTGGTAACATGGTGGATGGTCATGTGACCTGTAGGCTCAGTCCTGATGAGGGAGCCATCTTTATAGAAATCAGCTGGGAGCTTGGAGGGAGGCCTCTTTGTTTGACAGTGCAGAGAGACATCATGTCCCTCCATCACAGGGAGGACAGGACTCTGCAGGATCACTGCTCCACCTCAACACAGAGACAAACTACAGCATTTCATCCATTTCCACACAGCTTCATCAACACCAACTCCACAGTCTGATCTTACCAGTGACATTGATGTAAACGCTGTTACTGGTTGATCCGTCTCTGGACTCACACCAGTAAACTCCCCTGTCCAATGGGGCGATAGACTTCATTTTACACGAAAACCTATTTGATCCTTTCCAACAATGTCTACACTGTTTCCTGGTGTGTACAGTTGTGTTCATCATCACTGTCCATTCAGTAGAGCTGTCGACGTCCTCACAGGTCACATTAAAGGACTGATCCTCAAAGAGCTGAGCACTGTTGGGACTCACAGTCAGATGAACTGTGAGAGTTTCAGTGCATTTGAGGAAAAATGGTAGAAAGTAACAATAATCAGACCAACAACAATGTCATACAGTAGTATTAGCAGTATATAGAAAGTATTTGGTCTTAAGTGTCCACTGAGTAACAGTCCATGAAGATACTTTCTTTAGTTTTCATTAACTTATAAAGAGAAAGTTTAGCAGTGTTTCAGATTCAAGTTACTTTATAAAACAACATGTTTTCATTATGTGTATTGACTCCATTCATTTTAACTAGTTCATTAAAAGTTAGCATCTGTTCTACATGTGCAGAGTGAACTTAAGCTGCATCTTTACTCTTTTTGTTTACAATAATACCCAAGTGTCTTCATGGACTCTTGCTTTATAGCCAATATTTAGCTTGTTTTCTCCACCACAGCCAGAGAACATCATACAACAGTTTTTCCCAGGGTGAGGAGGACTGAGCAGGACCAGTACATTATTCTTCATGTGTAAAATCAGCAGTTTGACCATTTAACAGCTGATGAATATTGGATGACAAATGTACCAACCTTGGTTTGTTGAGCCCCACAGCAGTGAAGTCACAACTACACAAACACAAAGAGAAAAGACAGTCGGCTAATTTGGAGATTTGCATGTAGAGTATTTACTTACAGTAACATTTCATTAAATATGGATGTGAATGTAATAAGTGGGTTTACAGACAATAGGGTGAATATTTACATGGTTGTGTGAGACTAACAGTATAAAGCCAGGAAATATATAATAAATCAATAAATATTGAATACAATTTTAATTCAAAGTAAATCAATCTAAATTAAAATCAATCTTCGTATAATCTTTTACAAATGATACATTTATACTTATATTTCATCTATACTGCATATAAATTCTATTTGTTTAAATATTGTCATGATGCTGCTCTGGATCATTTTATTTTAAATCTCATTTCATGTTTGATATCATAACCTTTTCTGTCATGTTGTGCTGTATCTCATCACCACTACTTTTATGAAGTTCAGCATAGATTTAACAAATACAGACTGTACTTACAGAGTAGCAGCTGGATACATCGTTGGTCCATTGTACAACTTGATGAGACGTCTGCACTTAGTTTGGTAACAGCTGCTTTACCCGCTTCCTTCCTTTTAGTCGGCAAGAAGTTGATGTGATGTCTCCAGCAGACGACAGTAAAGAACCACCCCAGACATACTGACATCACTACTTATATAAACCAATCAGGTAAAACATTATGACCAGCTGTGCAGTCTGATACAGTGGCTCTGCCATGAGTTCTACTTTTACAAGCTTATGATTTCTCAGTTTTTAGGTTAAAACTGTCAGAAAGGTGATAATTATTGAGGTCAAAGTGGGTCGTGGAGTTCTACTGCAGTGCATGATAAGAAGAGGTGGTTCTAATGTTTTAACACCACATTCATTTTAAATAGTTTGGCCAGAACATAGTTTAAGAATAACAATAAAAACAAAAGCATACGTGTCTAAAATAAACTAAAACAACTGACAGTTCACTATTATTCAATATTAATTAATTACGAGTGAAACAAGATGGAATAGAAGCATTAATGGCATCATTCATTCTGTACAAAATGTTTGTCTTGTGTTCCAAATTAAAAGGAAACACAGAAAAGATGGTTTCCTGTCACGGTTTTGGTTAAGGAAGGACCCAAGTGAAGAGACTCGAGGGGCTTTAGTGACAGATGTAAATAGTGAACAGAAGTTGCTCCTAACAGGAGGCTACTAGGAACCGGACACAGAACAAAGGAGACTCAGACAAACTAACCAAAGGGACCAGAACATGATGGGGATTAACTTAATAGAAAGTAAGATAACTTCAGGAAATAATAAGGCTCCGATAAACATAAAAACTACTAACAGCTAAGTACACGGAGGGGGACTAAGGAAAACTGATAAACAGAGGAAAACCAGACAAATAAGGCACAGACACACATAAAAGTCACTACACAGGTAAAGACACGAGGAAGTCTAAGGAAACTAACAGATAAACTAAATTAACAAGACACGGAAAAACAAAACTGCAAACAGCAACATCACCAAACCTCAGACCAAAGGGGAAAACTGCACAGGGTCCAGAATACAGACGTCCAGGAGAAACAAGAGTCCATGAAACACACAAACAGCTTTTACCTAGAGTCCAGAGTCTGAGGGGTTGGAGACGGTAATAATGACGACAATGAAGACGGAACCAACAACAGCAGTGATCACGTTAACAACGACGAGGATCTGGCAAGACTGAACTTAAATAGAGGAGGGAATAAAGCTGGACAAAAGAACCAGGGACAGGAAGTAGGAGAAGGGCCACAAAATAAAAGTCCAAAACCAGGAAGTACGGTGTCACCATGACAGTTTCCATATTGTCTGACAGAGTTGCAGTTTGTGTGCGTGTTGTTTCAATGGATCAGCAATTTTACTGCTTTACCACAGACAATGTGTTGGTTCACCTGAGACAGAGGCTCTGACTACACTTGAACGCACTAAAAGCAGCTTTTGCCTTCTACAAATCTATGAATAATAATATTTTACTAAGACTAACCATGTAGTTCTGGGCCTAAACCTCACAAAGTTGACTTTATCCTCAATGTAATAATAATCTAGAGTTCATGATGACACAGAGGGTCCAGTGTAGCAGCCACCAGAGAAACCTCTTATATAGAGACACTGTTTGATCCTATTGAAAAGAACTCTGGCAGCTATAATGCGTTTGTTATTTCAGCAGATTCCTGCTGGCTTAGAAGAGCTATTTCAAGACTACTATGCTGCTATGGGTTGAATGAGATGCTGATTATGAGCATTTAGGTTCTGACTTGATGGATGTTAAGATGCAGTTTGAGGGAGAAGGACATCTGTTTGAGGGGGAGACTGACAAGACGATCAGTGTAACATCAATAGAAGAAGTAGCCATTGTACCAGACCACTGTGGTACCTGTCTCCACAAGAGCAGGAGAAGATGGAATCAATAGTCAATTGGAGCTTTTGATTTAATTAAGTGAAACAGAAATTCCACTCTAAAACAAAACTAAGTGTAAAATCACGATTTTTGTGTATCACCTTTCTGTTTTCTCTGAACATGTTGTCTCACCAGTAGAACCAGTAATGTCAGTAGAATCAGACCACAAACAGGTGCTACACAATACGACACATGGAGAAGGTTCAATTTGGTTGAAGTGGAATGAGGAACGAGTCATCAATTCAGAAGTGATGCTGCGTAGTGACTCCAGTGATGACATCATCATAGTCATCAGCCAATCCCTGAGTTGGGGTGGGCGAGGTTGTCACCATGGAGACGGGCAGGTGATTTCCTACAGTCAGAGGAGAAAAGAAAGAGAAGCAGTTAATGTATCAACAGTTAAAACATGAAAGGTTCTGTTAGACACAACTGTGAGTGTTACCTGTGGGTCTGTCTCCATATAAAGACACCATGAGGACAGTGGAGATGAAGTATGGACAGAACACCACCAGGTGGAGGAGCAGTCTGAACGAGAGATGGAGGGAGGTAGCAGCAGGGGACGGTGTTGATTTAAGGGGTGTGGTAGATGGAGGTGGTGTTGTAGGTTTTTCTGTAGAGAGAATCACCTGTTCAGGTGAACATGTGGATGAAATAAGTGTTGAGATCAAAGTGAAGCTCCTGACCTGTGACGTAGATCCAGCTGGGTGGAGACTCTCCATGACTGCTGATGTGACACTTGTAGAGGCCTTCATCAGACTTGGTAACATGGTGGATGGTCATGTGACCTGTAGGCTCAGTCCTGATGAGGGAGCCATCTTTATAGAAATCAGCTGGGAGCTTGGAGGGAGGCCTCTTTGTTTGACAGTGCAGAGAGACATCATGTCCCTCCATCACAGGGAGGACAGGACTCTGCAGGATCACTGCTCCACCTCAACACAGAGACAAACTACAGCATTTCATCCATTTCCACACAGCTTCATCAACACTAACTCCACAGTCTGATCTTACCAGTGACATTGATGTAAACGCTGTTACTGGTTGATCCGTCTCTGGACTCACACCAGTAAACTCCCCTTTCCAATGAGACGATATACTCCATTTTACATGAAAACCTATTTGATTTTCCCCATTCACCTCCACACTGTTTCCTGGTGTCTATAGTTGTGTTCCTCCTCACTGTCCATTCAACAGAGCTGTCGATGTCCTCACAGCTCACATTGAGGGATTGACCATCAAAGAACTGAGCACTGTTGGGACTCACAGTCAGATGAACTGTGAGAGTTTCAGTGCATTTGAGGAAAAATGGTAGAAAGTAACAATAATCAGACCAACAACAATGTCATACAGTAGTATTAGCAGTATATAGAAAGTATTTGGTCTCAAGTGTCCACTGAGTAACAGTCCATGAAGATACTTTCTTTAGTTTTCATTAACTTATAAAGAGGAAGTTTAGCAGTGTTTCAGATTCAAGTTACTTTATAAAACAACATGTTTTCATTATGTGTATTGACTCCATTCATTTTAACTAGTTCATTAAAAGTTAGCATCTGTTCTACATGTGCAGAGTGAACTTAAGCTGCATCTTTACTCTTTTTGTTTACAATAATACCCAAGTGTCTTCATGGACTCTTGGTTTACAGCCAATATTTAGCTTGTTTTCTCCACCACAGCCAGAGAACATCATACAACAGTTTTTCCCAGGGTGAGGAGGACTGAGCAGGACCAGTACATTATTCTTCATGTGTAAAATCAGCAGTTTGACCATTTAACAGCTGATGAATATTGGATGACAAATGTACCAACCTTGGTTTGTTGAGCCCCACAGCAGTGAAGTCACAACTACACAAACACAAAGAGAAAAGACAGTCGGCTAATTTGGAGATTTGCATGTAGAGTATTTACTTACAGTAACATTTCATTAAATATGGATGTGAATGTAATAAGTGGGTTTACAGACAATAGAGTGAATATTTACATGGTTGTTTGAGATCAACAGTATAAACCCAGTAAATAGATAATAAATCAATAAATATTGAATACAATTTTAATTCAAAGTAAATCAATCTAAATTAAAATCAATCTTTGTATAATCTTTAACAAATTATACATTTATACTTATTATATTTCATCTATACTGCATATAAAAACAATATTTTTTTTATAAATATGGTCATGATGCTGCTCTGGATCATTTTATTTTAAATCTCATTTCATGTTTGATACCATAACCTTTTCTGTCATGTTGTGCTGTATCTCATCACCACTACTTTTATGAAGTTCAGCATAGATTTAACAAATACAGACTGTACTTACAGAGTAGCAGCTGGATACATCGTTGGTCCATTGTACAACTTGATGAGACGTCTGCACTTAGTTTGGTAACAGCTGCTTTACCCGCTTCCTTCCTTTTAGTCGGCAAGAAGTTGATGTGATGTCTCCAGCAGACGACAGTAAAGAACCACCCCAGACATACTGACATCACTACTTATATAAACCAATCAGGTAAAACAGCTCAGAGGAAGTTCTACATTTACACACAATTTAAAGCACAAGAAAAACTCTAACTGCTCTCAGAGTCGTTATATGAAGAGTTGATAAATGAGGCCCCTGAACTGAACCAAACCACCCATGGAACTGTTCCCTGTGTCAACCAGCAGGTGGCAGAACTGGATAATAACAGTTCTATGTGAGTTCAGCTGATAGCAGCTGTCTTCATCTGTTTCCTGCACATACAGGACAAATTTGTTGGTACAAACCATGTTTTTCTAAAATAACATTAAACCCACTAAATCCAGAAAGTATAATTATTTTTATCAAAGAAATCAAACTCTGACTTTGCTTTTGATTTTTAATTGAAAAACAACCACAGTACAGGGTCAGAGGCCTGGACCGGACAGCTGTGCCAAATGAAAGAACATCTGTCTGCACCTAACTGGATAGAAAAACAAGGTCCAGCCTCTTACCACTAAACAATTTCTCAAAAGGACGTCAAAACTAGTGCCCACACAAAAGCACATGGCCAAGATGGCAGCAAACAAAAGAAAGCCTCCAGACCAGGCCTGCAACTTTTCCAACTGTCTTCAAACAGTGGTGGCCCTGAACACACATCTGTCCTCTTCACAAAGCCAGAGCCCCTCACACACAGTCTCTCAACCTTTTATAGACTCTGGATGCTGATTGGCTCCCATCAATACAAACGAGCCAAAATGGTGGAATCCTGCTAAAGTACACTGCCCCCTATGTCCCTGACACGAAACAATGATCACATTACAATAAATAGGATTGTTACAAAAGTTACTAATAAAGCAGAAATTGTTTGCGTCTCACTCAAAAACCTTTAGAACTGACTGTCTCTGCACTGCTGCCATGTTTAGTGTGTCTGGGTCACAGGAGAATTTACCAGCATCTCTACACATTCAGTTATGGAAAACACACAAATCTCTTGTTTCACACTGATGAAAACAAACTGTTCGGGAGATTTGATCATCAACATCAACAACACATTAAAAATCACCAAATACAGTGAGGCTCCTGTTCATGTTCAGTTGTGGGAAAATTTAATTCAGAAAATGTCAAGAATAGAAGCAGGTTTTCACAAGGAATCATTCAGGACACAGACAAGTTCTTCTTTGCTTTACACTCAATATAGAAGCTGCTTTAATTAATATACTCATATCTATTTTTAGCATATTTGTAGCCATTCTAATGATGAAAGGAATATGTAATATATATTTTGCATTGAATCAAACCCACTTTTCCACCATGTAAGTCCAAAGTCATTCAGATGAAGACTGTGATTCTAAAGTTAGTGTCTTTTCTTCATGTACTTCCTCAATAGTGTAGTGTTTTAAATTACTGATTAATAAGTGCACTTAGTAAGTCACATATAATTATAATAAGACTGATTCTGATCTTAGAAACTTCTGCTAAAGTAAAGACTAATTGATTTTACAGGTATTTGTACAGTGTTTATGTATCACATGCTACATTCACCTGCACTTTCAGCAGGTTAGTATTAATTCTGCTCTGTGAATCTTTTTCTAAAGATCAGAAAAGCAACAACACCAACAGCAACAAGAATCACACCAACAACTGACAAACCCACTGCCAGTCCAACATGTCCTCTGTTGGTTCCATCTGATTCTGCTCCACCACCTGTAAGAAGAGAATGAGATGTGAGGTGTGAGGTGTCAGGTAGGTGATGAATCCATTTCCTCTTCAAACTCCTGTCAGACATTATCTACTGCACTTTGATCCCATCACTCATAGCAGCTGTTTGCTACAAAGTCTCATCAGCAACATCTTTAGAAAACACCAACATCTGATCTGTGATGGTTCACTCTCACATCAACAACCAGGAAGCAGCTTCACCTCTGATGCACACACACACACACACACACACACACACACACACACACACACACACACACACACACACCTGAGTCTGTGACTATCAGGGTGATGTTGCTGATTAGCTCAGACCTGCCTCCATATCTAACATAACACTCATATTTTCCAGTATCATTGACGCTGCTGTTTCTCAGAATCAGAAACGTCTCCGTCCTTCATCTGTAGAGTTCTCAGCTCAACCCGACCATGAAAAGATGGATGCTGGTAGTTTTTATATTTAAGATCATCTCTGAAGAAGACAGAACCTTCTTATACCAGATCAGGTCTAATCTACTTTACAAATATGATGTCAGCACCTCTGGGACCCTGACACAGAAGGACGTCTTCTCCAGGTTGGAGTCTTTTCTCGTGGGTCAGAATTAAAACAGAAAAAAGCTCAGTAATAATATTCCTTAAAGAAATATTTATTTTGATCAGTTAACATTCAAACAAAGATATAATAAATGGATGTAGTTTATAGACATTCCTAGTTCACCTTTTTAAACCAAAATGAGGTTTAATCATGTAGTTCTGATGTTCAATGTGAATGTTTTCTAAAACCAGAGGGTGGGTCTCTCTCTCTCTAGAGGATAGATATCTGTATATGTCTATATCTATATAGATATTATTTACATCAACCTAAGAATTATACGTTTTACTACTATTCTCTAGTTTTCTGCATAAAATAGTCTTTTGTATTTACAAAGCATTTATTACTTTATGTTATTTATAATAAAGGTCCAGATTAGGTCTCAGTTTGTTGAGGGTCCAGACTGAAAAAGCTCTGGTCACTCTTACAACTGCTTACTGCTGCTACTGGTTCTATCAGTGTTTTGGGTTAAGGATGGACCCAAAAGAGGAGACATGGGGCTTTTATTGACCTAAATGGTGAACAGAAGTCGCTCCTAACATGAGGATACTAGAAACCAGATTCAGAACAGATACAGACTAAGACAACTAACCACAGGACCAGCACACGAGGGGAGTTAACTTAATAGAATCTAAGATGACATCAGGGTGGACGTGGAAATCAAGAGGGGAACAGAATTTACCAAAATAAACACAGCTAAGGCTCAGGGACAAGTTAGGCGAGGAAATTAAAGAACAAACCCTAAACGATCACTCGGGAGAAAACAAAGGCTACTAAATAAATAAGGTACAAATAAACGTTAAACTACTAAAGCAGGTAAACACAAGGAGAAGACTAAGGAGACTAACAGGAATATAAAAGGACACAAACTACTGAACAAATGAACACATGTAGTAATGACTAAAGTAAAACAGAGCACGACTTAAAAAACACAGTGGAAGGGAAAGATACCAAAGTAACACAGGAACTAAGGGGAGGCAGACACGAACAAACTGAACATAAATCACTGGCAAACTGAAGAACACAGAAGCATATTTAAACACGAAAAAACCAGGATCAAAACAAGCAGAGAAAACTGGAGACTAAACCTATACACTGAATTCAACAGAAGGCAAACTCAGACCAAAGATCACAGGTGCACAGAGTCCAGGATACAAGAGTCCATGACACATAAAGTCAGGTTTTACCAGGAGTTCAGAGAGTCTATTGTGGGTTAGACGATGACAACAGTAACAACGACGAGGATCTGGCAGGGGATCGAGGGGAAGACTGAACTTAAATAGAGGAGGGAACAGGTGCAAACCATGAGGGACAAACAAAGGCAAAGCTGGGGAAAAGAACCAAGGCACAGGAAGTAGGGAGAACGGGCCACAAAATAAAAGTCCACAGACAGGAAGTGCACTGGGACCATGACAGATTCATTGGTTTCAGTGAATGTGGTGAAACTTCAAAGTTTGAGAAAAACAGATTTCACTCTGATGATGAGATGAGGAAATGGAAGATGAAATCCTTTCTATCAAACTGCTGTCTCTCTGTCATAACCAACACATTCAGCTCAGCAGCATCTCTCACTTCATCAGCTGCTTCCTACTGATGCATCATACCAGGACAAGCAGAGATTCAGACTTGTCACCTGAGACAAGAGCCAGAAAGGGAAGAAACATCTTTTTTTTCCAGTTCCATCTTCAGTTACAACTATTATATTTATTATAAAACAAATCCAATTTCTCCTTGTAATGTGCTGTCAGAGGCAGTGGAAGCTTGACAACATGTGTGAGACTCTTCTAGGACTGAAAACAGTTGGAGCCATTCATCAGGCAGATTTCCTTTTCAGAAAGGGGCTGTGAAGCTTTAGAAGAAGGAGGAGATGAGTTTTCCTCCTGCAAATAGACATTGTATGAAATAACTGAGGATGAATAAATCAAAGTTTAAACCACTGAAACAGCACAAACTTGATCTCTTCTTTCTTCTAATCAGTAACTGAAATATTAATATCAGACAGCAATAACATAACTCGATCCTGCACAGTGTTATAATAAGCGCACGAGCTTCTGCTTTAAACTCTCGACAATGTGTCGATTCGTCTGCTTCGAGTTTCGCATCAGCACAAGCAACAAACACAAGCAGCCAGTGAAACAGACAAAAAAGACAGAAGAACAGAGAAGATCAGTCAGCACAAGTCAAACAGCCTCGCAGGACGTTTTCATCATATTCAAGCCCGATCCGATCCGCTTACCTTCAGAAGCTGAACATTTCCCCCAAAATGTGAGGAGACAAACTAAGAAGATCCTTCTGGACTCACGCATCTTTTTCTTCTGCTCTTCTTTTCATTTCTTAGAGGTTTAAATTTCCCGCCGACCGAGTACAGAAAGTAGCGATTGGAGGAGGTCTCCTTCTTCTTCTTCTTCTTCTTCTTCTTCTTCTTCTTCTTCTCCTTCTTCTTCTTCTTCTTCTTCTTTGAAATTTTATGGCGACCGAAATCCCATCTGTTGCATTGCCGCCATCTTCTGGTTTTAATTTCTCCCTACAAATACTATAATCTCATATTCTTGAGATCAGGTCTGTTCTATTTTTAAAAAATTGAATCCTGCACCTCTGCATCGATTATTTGGATCCAGTTTGTCGTTTAAAAAAAACAAAATGACTAAAATCCACAACAAAAATACACACACACACACACAATCACCTCACAGTGAGATTTATAGCAGTTTAGCATCTCCTTCAGTCTGAGGGTAACATGT
The DNA here is from genome assembly GCA_020496755.1 of Channa maculata. Taxonomy (NCBI): domain Eukaryota; kingdom Metazoa; phylum Chordata; class Actinopteri; order Anabantiformes; family Channidae; genus Channa; species Channa maculata. The sequence goes on along the minus strand of JAHZUS010000234.1, from coordinate 20,551 downwards.
AGGAGGAGATCTGGACATCTGGTCAAGAATAAAAGAGACACTTTAAGCCTTTATCCAATCAAACTATAGTGAGTGTGATCTATGATACAGAAATAAACAGATTAAACAGATGAAATGTAATTATTACTTTTTATTGCTATTTCTCCCATGATCCAGCAGAGGGCGCTCAATGACTCAATGACTGGGTCTTTGTTGATTAGATCTACACTAAATCCATGACTTTACCCAGACGGTGGATCTGAAAATCAATAAAAAGTTGGCTCACATTGTTTATTATGTCTTTGTGTATTTCAGAATAAAACTGTGTGTCCACTGAAAACTTAATTAAAGATGCTCTTGTGTCTCCTCAAGCTTTGCCTCTCAATACTCAGAGCAAAATAAAAGACTTAGGGACCTCTTTCAACATGGACGTCTGGAACCAGGTGGAAATGACTTTGCCTTGTTACAGCTGCTCTCTGCTCTGTTGGAGCCGTTATCTGACTCATCCAGCAGGTGGCAGCACATCTTCATAACAGTTCAGTCAGAGCAGCTTCAGTCATCAGATGGAAGCTGTCAGTTTGAAAACGCTGTAAAGCCTTAAACAAGTGTTTAAGATAAATGATGAAAATGTGATGATGAATGTTTCCTGGCTCTTATACTAACATGTAACTGTTGTACATGAACAAAACAAACTGCTGTAGTTTTCAGTTGTGACACAGTGAGGAAAAACAGGAGTCACCCTGCAGGTAACAACACTGATCAAATATCTTCTCATCAGACTTTCACTGACTTGTGTTCATGTTTTACTGATCCTTTAACATCACTGAAGGTAAACTATCCTATTATTTATGCACTTATTAGATTAGAACTGTTATTAGAACTATTCCATCATTTGTGGACAGTGAACAGTGGGATGATAACAACACAAGAAAAACCTCTGTGTTCATATCTACACTGCTGCTTTAAAACCCGTAAACCGTGTTTTGACCTGGATCATTAAGAGCAGTTACTGGGGATTTTTTGTTCTGTCGTCCTCCTTCCCCTCAGGTGTTTCATGTGTGTGTGTGTGTGTGTGTGTGTGTGTGTGTGTGTGTCTGAGGGATGGGCCACTGGATTGGCCTGTTTAAATGAATTGCTGCCTCACAATTGGACAAGATAAGACTATAAACATAACAGCAGCATCCAGCTGTATGTAAGATGAAGCAGTTAGAGAACTGTGTGTGTGTTTTTGTTGTGTTGTTTTGTTACATAGTGTGTAGATATTACACTGTAAATACCAACAGGTAGCCGCAGTATTTGGTGTGTTTGCAGTTTTAACACTGCGAACACTGAGTAAACACAGGCCTTCAATAAAAACACTTTTTATTACAAAAAGGAAACGTATTTAAAAATAAACACTCAACAATCAACACTTCATCTGCTGCTTAATCAGAAGACGATTAGTGACTTAATGTAGTGACTCTAAACTTTCACTTATTGAAACAAGTCATAACAAGTATGAAGAATCTTTCAAGTTACAGCTGCTACAACCAGTTCTGGGAAAAGTACAAACAATGAATTTAACATGTTGGTTTGAAAAATAATGAAATGTAAATGACACATTACATACAAACATACAACAAACAGGGAAATGTTCACATCAGTCATCAGAAAACAGTCACTAAATACTAAATACTGACTAAATGTGTGTAAAATATAAAATGTGTCAATAATAAGAAAAAATCCTGTTGTTTCTCCATGTTGTCCTGGTCACCAAAGAAACAGCAGCAGGACTCTGACAGATTGAGGAGTTATGTTTTCTAAAGATCACTAAACCAACAGCTACAGCAATAAGAACAAGCAGACCAGCAACTATCAGTCCAGCATGTCCATCATTGTCTCCTCCATCTTTAGTGTGCACTGCTGTAGATCCTGTGAGGAGAGAACAGTTTGACAGTTTGACTGTATGATATTGGACAGGTGTTTTACTTTTTGCCTTTTTTACAATAGCCTGATAACGACACCAGCAGTCCTTTAAAATTTGGAACGGCTCCTGCAGCTTGTCCTTCTTCCACTTTTGTTCAGCTTATTGGCATCTAGAACTGTTTGGCAGGAGGAATGAAAGCAGGAGCTGAGCTCATCTGTATCAGATGACATATTCTCAGGAGTGACTGTGTTTTGATGGAAAAAGCCGTAAACTGAGCAGCAGTCGAAGAGTTAATAATACGGACGCACCGAGCAGGAGCACGAGGCTTAAAGGTGTAACAGGGCAGCGTAATGTCAAATAATAATACAGGTATATGATCAGAAAACACTGCAACACAAATCCTCAAGTTAGAAACAGGCCGAACATGAGTTAAAACCAGGTCAAGTGTAAGTCCATGCTATTTTCCAGGTTTCAAAAATAGAAACTAATGTGCTGCCAACTTATCAAATAAATTGAATATACAAAAATGAAATCACTTTTTCTTTAATAATCTGTACTATAAAAAGCGTTTAATGTAAACTGAATTATTAAATGCAAATCTCAAAGGTGTGGTACCAACATTTAACTGGACTGTGTGGCAGCAGGGGCCAATCACAGTCCACAAATGTAGACTGACCAAGATATGATGGTTAAGATATGATGAACTTTCATCTATGCAGAACAGAAAGATCTAAACTGCTGTTTTAAAGTTAAAGTGTTTCGTTGTGATGCAAAATCAAATAATGAGAAAATGGACTTATTGTTATGCAGGATGTTTTCATAGGTGTGTTGTGAAGTAGCTGGTCCAGAGGGTCCACAATTGGTCTTCAGGACATACACTGATGAGGATATTGTGAATGATGGAGAGGCAGAGGACAAAGACTGTCCCTCTGGGACAGAGCGGTGTCCTTATTGCTATTGAGGACGACATAGACCCAGAGATTGTCCTGAGAAGTCATCACCGGTGGGAAACTGATGGGAGGAGGACAAGCTGGTGTCCCAGGGACAGTTGCTGGTGTAATACACACTGACACACTGCAGTGAAGACATGCTTACACACACATACTGTGATTTGCTAACTGGAATAAAGAAATACTTGCTCAGACCTGCACTGATAGTTTGCCAGACACATGCTTGATAAAGTTCACACATGCTGAAATAGATGTGGATTTGATTGAACAATGTGTTCAATAATATTATTATTTTTGTCCTTTCGGTTTATCCCGTGAGTTCAGTGTCGCCACAGCGGATCATTGTCTGCATGTTGATTTGGCTGTTTTTACACTGGATGACCTTCCTGATGCAATGAGCAGTAACTATGTGCACAAAAAAAACATTTGACTCGGCCATTGTGTTTTAAACCTGCATCATATTATCAAAATTATTCCCTGTCAATCTGACACATGTAATGATTAAACTGTTAATGGATGGAATGTTCTTAACCCAGTTACACTGTTAGTTTTTCCAAATGGTTCTGCATTACACAATCCCACCACTGGAGAGAACTACATAGATTTTTCTGTTGTTCCATAATGTGATGTTTGAGGTTTTTTGTTTCACCATCTCATTATTTAGCTTAATGTGCTGAATTTGCGTCATAGAAGCACAAAGTAAGCTGAAGATGAACAAATCATAACAAGTATGAGGAATTTATGAGTTAATAATACGGACGCACCGAGCAGGAGCACGAGGCTTAAAGGTGTAACAGGGCAGCGTAATGTCAAATAATAAAACAGGTATATGATCAGAAAACACTGCAACACAAATCCTCAAGTTAGAAACAGGCCTATATGATCCTATATTATTTATGTATTTATTAAATAAATACCATTATTCTTATTAATATCAATCATTCTTATAATTAGCAGTAGTAATTAATTATGATTATAGTTATTAATAATATTAATATTCTTAATCTTATTGTTATTATGTGGTAGTAGTTGTTTTCCTTTCCCCTTCTTTTCTTTCTCTTCTCTCCTTTCACCTTCTCTAAACACTATTATTTCATTATTATATTATTTAACTATGACATGTTTTGTTTCCTTTCTATTATTCCTAATGTTATTATCAGCCTATTGGTTAATAATAGTTTAAATATCATCATTATTATTGCTACTATTATTATTGATATTATGGACCTTATTATTATGGACCTTATAATTTTCACTACATATTTTTATATGTTTATGTGTGTGTTTTTTTATTTATTATTGGCTATATGTCGAAGTGTCTCTGCACAAGACACTGAACCCCTAACAGCCCCTTCCCCTCCCCAGCTGTGCAGTGCCAGTACAAAGCCTGGTAGAAATTGGGGAGGGTTGCGTCAGGAAGAGCATCAGGTTTAAAACTGTACCAAATCAACATGTGGACAATGATCCGCTGTGGCGACACTGAACTCAGGGGAAAAACCGAAAGGACAAAAACATTTTATAAAAAATATTATTTTTTCTCTTTTTGTTGTGTTTTAGCTAATGTATATGAATGTACTATCACTTTTCTCATTAATAAGTATTATACAGTATATATGCTTAGAACATGTTTATATCCTCAGTATGTTTACTCTGTACTTTCTCATCCACATCCCACCTGTTATTTCTTTTATGATTATATCCTGTCTGCTCATCCTCACTTCTCCAACCCTGATGCACCTGCACAAGCAAACATACACTGTACATAGGTCACACATGTCTTGTATTTTTGCCGTATCTCACACTGTTGTTATGATGTTATGTTTTGTATTGTGTGACTGTATATATATATTTTTTTGGTGAATTAAAAAAAAAGTTGCCACTTAGAATATGGCAGGTTCAATCAGTTCTGTAATAAACTCTTTACAACTTGATTGAAGTAGATCTGAAACCTTTTACACATGTTTATCTAAGTTGGTTTGTAATCTGACTTTTCATATTAATATAAGATACTGTTCAAATTACAGAAACTGGTTACAGTTCAGCAGGACTCTGACAGATTGAGGAGTTATGTTTTCTAAAGATCACTAATCCAACAGCTACAGCAATAACAACAAGCAGACCAGCAACTGACAGACCAGCTATCAGTCCAACATGTCCATCATTGTCTCCTCCATTCTTAGTGTGTCCAGCTTCACCACCTGTAAGAAGAGAATGAGATGTGAGATGTGAGGTGTCAGGTAGGTGATGAATCCATTTCCTCTTCAAACTCCTGTCAGACATTATCTACTGCACTTTGATCCCATCACTCATAGCAGCTGTTTGCTACAAAGTCTCATCAGCAACATCTTTAGAAAACACAAACATCTGATCTGTGATGGTTCACTCTCACATCAACAACCAGGAAGCAACTTCACCTCTGATCCACACACACACACACACACACACACACACACACACACACACACCTGAGTCTTTGACTGTCAGGGTGATGGTGGTGATTAGCTCAGACCTGCCTCCATATCCAACATAACACTCATATTTTCCAGTATCATTAACGTTGCTGTTCCTCAGAATCACAGAAACGTCTCCGTCCTTCATCTGCTGATCTCTCAGTTCCACTCGACCACTAAACAATGGATGCTGGTAGTTTTCATATGAGCGCTCGTCTCTGTAGTAGTAGACGTAATCCTGTGATTTCAAGTCGTGCGTTTAAAAAAATAGTAAAACGGCAAGAATGACGCAACCGCGGTGCACGTAGGCTTTGAGGCACCGTCTGCATCCAGCATGAATTTCTCTTTATTCTACAGCACAATAAAAAGAAATAACCATAAATTAGTGGTGGAGAAAATGACCCTTTATCAATATAAAATGTCTCAGTGTCTTGAAGCGTTTGACTGTAGAAATAGTGACACGTGCTGCCAAATCTTCGATACAGATAAATACGGAAACATGTATAGAAGAAAAGATGGGATTATGCTGCCACCTTTGTCATTTTGGTCAATAAAGTCTGCACAATGAAATCATATCATTTGAAAGACACGTTCCAACTGTGAATGAGCAGAATGAGAATCAGATCTGATGTTCAACATTAAAGCGACACGTTTCTTTCAAAGCTTTGAAAGAAAAGACAGAAGAACAGAGAAGATCAGTCAGCACAAGTCAAACAGCCTCGCAGGACGTTTTCATCATATTCAAGCCCGATCCGATCCGCTTACCTTCAGAAGCTGAACATTTCCCCCAAAATGTGAGGAGACAAACTAAGAAGATCCTTCTGGACTCACGCATCTTTTTCTTCTGCTTTTCTTTTCATTACTTGGCGCATTTTGAACGAGAAGTTTGTCCTTTAAGTCCACATTCAACTGTCCTTGCTTTGTCCTGTGTCTCAGCTTCCTACAGTTTAACAGAGATCAATATTTAAATGACTGAGCCTTATTTATATCCTAACACTGTTTTGGATGGAGGATAATTGTCTTCCCTTCTTTTCCTGATCCCAGTTCTGCTGCCACTCTTTGGTGATTTCTCCACATACTATGTTCTTTCTCTTATGATTAGACCTTTTCTGCGTAACCTCACTCCTCAATCCTCCAACCCTGATGCACTTTTACAAGCAAACACACCCTGTACATGGGTGAAACATGTCCTGTCTTGTCGCTCACTAGTTGTTACATTTTGTCTAGTGTGAATACAGTTTTTTGCTGTGAATAAAAAAGGGTCTCTAGAAGTCAGTCAGGGGACCACGTGGGTTGATTTGAGTGTTAACACCTCATGTTTAAAGATCAGTTAAAAAACACAAAATGACTAAAATCAACAAGAAAAACAACAAAAAATACACATACACACACACACACACAATCACCTCACAGTGAGATTTATAGCAGTTTAGCATCTCCTTCAGTCTGAGGGTAACATGTAGGAGGAGTGGGGTCCTTTTCCCATTTTGTGGACAGGGGCTCATATTCTCATAATCTGTCCAAGGCTCAGATTGTTAACATCCACCATGGACATCTGGTCAAGAATGAAAGAGACACTTTAAGCATTTATCCAATCAAACTATAGTGAGTGTGATCTATGATACAGAAATAAACAGATTAAACAGATGAAATGTAATAACTACTTTTTATTGCTATTTCTCCCATGATCCAGCAGAGGGCGCTCAATGACTCAATGACTGGGTCTTTGTTGATTAGTTTAATAAGAGTTTAAAAAGTGAATAAAACTCTTTAGGCCCCCATTAATTTATAAATTTGGGAAAAACAGGGAAACCAATTTAAAAAATTTAATGAAAAAAAATTTGTTGGGAATTAAAAAGTTCTTTTAAAAAAATTTACCTTAAACCATTTGGGAAAACATTTTAACTGCAAATTTCCCATTTCCCGGAGGCTTTCCAGGGGTTTTAAGTCAAAGGAAAAGTAATTTTAAACTTTAAACATTTCGGGGGAAACACTGAACCATTTAAAATTTAAAAAAGGCATTTAAAAAAAAAACAAAAATTTAGCTTCCTTTAAATTTTTGGGATAAAACTTTTTAAAAAATAAAATAAAGTTCCATTTCCCCCCTTCCCCTTTGGGAGTTTTAAAATTTTATCAGAAATTAAAAATTTAAATGGCCCTTTCCCCCAAATTTTAAAAATTTGGGTTAAAAACCCAAAAAAAAATTTAATTTTTGGGGGGTTTTGACCCATTTTGAAGCCCCTGGGTTTTTGTTCTAAAATCTTTAAAGAAATTTTAATAAACAAAAATTTTTTCCAAAAAAATTTTAAAACCCTTTTTTGGGGAAACCCCCTTTTGAACCCAGAAATAAATTAGAAGGTCAAGAACCAAAAGGGGCCTTTAAAAACATTTATTTTTGGGTTTGGGTTTTTAAGGGTTTTTTCCTTTTAAAACTATTTCAAGAAAGGGGTTTTGAGCGCAAGAGCTTTAGGCTTTGAATTTAAAAGATTTGGGGGGAAAATTTTTGGGGAGATCCGTCTTAAACAATAAAGAATAATTGTAAGTGTGGATGTTACAAGGCGGAAAGGATGGAATAATGCAATTGGAGGAAATTGGGAAAAAAAAAACATTAAAAAACAAAGGAAATTTTGGGAAATTTTTGTTTTCCCCTTTTTTCCGAACTGGAAAAAAAAAGTTTTAAAAAGAAAAAATTTTTAAAAAATGGGAATTCAATTTTGGGAATGGTTTTGGGACCAGTAAACAATTCAAATAGCCAAATGTTTCCACAAGAAGGGCAATTTGTTTGGGGAGGGAAGGAGGGCCAAATTCAAAAGGGGAAAAAAAAAAGGGGGGTTTTCAAAGGGAAAGGTTTTAAAAACAAGGGGAAAGGGGGAAAAAAGGAAAAGAAAGGGGAAAGTTTTGAAAATGGGTTGGGGGGGGTTTTTAAAGAAAGGGCGGGAAAAGTTTGGAGAAAAGGGGAGGGCTTGAAAAGGGGGGGAGGGGGGGTTTTAGGGGTTTTAGGAAATTTTGGGAAAAAACATGTGGATGAAAAGTGTTAGTAAATGAAGCCCACCTTAGAATCCAGCTGGGTGGAGCTCTTTTTAAAAATGGGCCCCTTTAGGGACGGAAAGGGTTCACCACTCCCAGGGGAAATTTTATTTAAAAGCTTCTAAAACCCCTTTTTTTAAAGAAAAATTTTGGGGGAAACCCGGGAACCCCCCTAAACGGCAAAAAAAATTTACCCCATCCAAAACAGGTTTCCTCAATATTTGGTTTCCCCTCCAAACCCAAAAAAGACTCCATTTCCAAAGATACCTCAAAAATTTGATTTCCCTCCCCAAATTGTGAAATTTTGTTTTAAAAAGGGGACTTAACCCAAAAATCCCTGGGTTTAATTTAAAAAAGGGTTTATCCCTAAACGAAAATATTTTTTTTTCATAAAAAAATTTCTGTTTAAGTTTTTTTTTCTTTGTTCCCATTAAATTTTTATTTCTTAAAATTGAAATTGTAAAAAACTGCATTTTTATTTTTTACATTCAATGCCTTTTTGGGTTTAAAATTTTTTTTTTAAACCCAAAATTTTCAACCAAAACCCTTTTTCAAATAAAAAATTTAAAAGTTTTTCCTTAAAGGATGAAAAGCATTAAAACTTTTTTTAAAATTTAATAAAAAAAAAAGGGAAAAATTAAATTTTTAACCCAAGGTTTTACCCAAAAAATTTCTAAATTATTGTTAATTTTTACAAAGGGAAAATTTTAAATTTTTTTGGTTTAAATTTAAACCCAATTTTAAATATCTTTTTTAACAAAAAATAAATTTTTTTCAAATTTTAAAAAAAAATAAAAAAAAATTTTCCCAAATTTTAAAAAAAATTTTTAAAAACCTTTCCCATTAAAAATTTTTTTTGCAAATTTTTGCCTTTTTTTAACAATTTTTTAAATAATTTTATTGTTTCCCCTTTTTAGCCGATTTGGCCCTTTACACAAACCCAAAAGAAAAGCTGTTTATTTTTTTTTTTAAAAGTATTTTTCCCAGAACAAAAAAAAGAATTGAAATTATTATTAAACCAACAAAAAAATTTGGGTTTTTCAGGTTTTTTAAGTTTCCAGTTTAAATTAAAAAATAAATTTTGGGAAAACTTTAATTAAATAAAAATTTTTTTAAAAAAATTTTTTAATTTTCAAAATATTTAAATATTTTCTTATTTAAAATAAAATAAAAAAACTTTTTTTTAAAATTTAAATTTTTAAAAAACCCCCTTGAAACCAATTTTTCCCTTAAAATTTTGGAATTATAACCTTTTTGTTTCCCAAAGGTTTGTTTCACCCTTTTTTAAAAATTTTTAAAAAACCCAAATCAAAAAATTAAATAAAGAAATTTTTTTTGGGTAAATTGGGAAAAAATTCAAGTTTCCCAGGGCTAAACCCCTTTTCCTAAACCCGGAAGGGAAAAAGGTAGCCTCAACCCAAACAATTTAAAAACCAAAACATCCCCAAAACCCCAAATACCAAAAAAGAAACCCCAGACCAGGCCCTCCCTTTTCAAAATGGTCCTAAACCCATTTTTTCCAAGGGTTTAAAAGGGAATTTAAAAGGGGATTTTCTCTCATAAAAAAAAAATTGGTCCCAAAACACCCCATTCCCTAAAAAAATGACAATTAAAAAATAATTTTACAAAAGTTACCAAAAAAAATTTTTCCCACCAAAAACCTTTAAATATTCTTGGGCCCAATGGCCCTTGGCTTTCCGGGAAACACTTTAAAACAATTTTTCCCTTTTTACACTTCAAATTGGGGTTTTTCCAAAAAACAAAAAAATTAAAAAAGGGGTTTTCTTTTTTAAAATTTAACAAAAATTCAAAAAGGGTTTTAAAAATATTCAGGAACCAAAATTCTTCTTTCTTTAAATTTTAATATAAAAAAATTTTAAAATTTCTTTTGAAATTTTGCCATTTAAAAAATTTTAAAATAAGAAAAAATTTTTAAAAATTTTTCCCCCAAATTTCTCAAGAGGTTTTAAAATATGAAAAAGACTTTAAAGATAAAAAAAAAAGAAGTTTCCAAAATTTTAAAAATTTTCTTGTTTAAAAAAAGGGTTTTTTTTGACACACCTCCTTTCACAAAATTTTTTTTAACTTTTTAAAACCCAAAAAAAAAAGCCAAAACCCCAAAATAAAACCCCCCAAATTTTAATTCCTCTTTTCATTGCCCCCTTTAAATGTTTTAAAAATTGAAAAAAATTTTAAATGTAAAATTACAATTTTCCCAAAATTTTTGTCAAATTTAAAAAACCTTTGGGAAACTTCCACGGCCAGTTTATCTTTACAAAAACCCACCAAAAAAACAAACAAACCCCGCAAACCCACAAAACCAACCCCCAAGCCCCAAAAAACCCAAAAAAACCCCCAAAAAAAATAATTTTTGTTAATTGGTTTTTTAAAAAAAGAAAGGGTTTCCAGAATAAAAGTCCCCCAAAGGGAATTTTAAAAGAAAATTTGGAAACCCTTTTAAAGTTTTTAATTAAATATTTCAACATTTTAAACAAATTTTTCTTATTTTTTGGGAAAAAAAACCCAAAATTTTAAAGGTTATTTTTCGTAAAAAACGGTTAATAAATTTTTTTTATTTAAACCCCTTTAATATGAGGTGTTTTAAAATGTTTTAAAAGGGAAAGGGTTTTCCCTTTTTTTTAAGAAATTCTGTTTGAAATTTAAATAAAAATAAATTATTTTTAACAAAATTTTTTTTTTATTTTTTTCCATTTAAATGTTTTTAAGGTTAATTTTTTTTATTTTTAAAAAGGGGCAAAACCCCAAAAAACCCAACCCATTTTTTTTGGCCCAAAAGGAACAAGGGTTTTCCTGTTTCCCAAATTTGAAACCCCAAACAATAAAAACCCACCAACCAAAAGAAAAAATAAAAATTAAAGGGAAAAGGGGAAACAAAATCCACTGGTAGGGACAATTATAAAATTGCAAAAGATCCCAAAAAAAAAAGGTTAAAAAAATTACAAAAACAAAAAACAAAAAAAAAAGGAAATGGAAACAACAAATTAAAAAAACCAAAAAAGAAAAAACCTTAAAGAAAAAAAACAACAAAACAAAAACCAAAAAAAAGAAAAAAAACAAAAAACAAAAAACAACAACCAAACTAAAAGGGAACAAATAAGCCCCAAAGCCCAATAAACAAAAACAATTTTTCCAGGAAAATTTGGGACTCCCGGGAAAAACGAAAGGCTCAAAAAGAAAGGGCCCAAGCCAAACCCAAAAAAGTGGGTTTAAGTTTAAAATTTTTAAAGGGCCAAACCCCGAAGGGAAGGGGAAAAAACCCTTAAAATAGGGGGAAAACCCTTTTCAAAAGGGGCAAAAACCCGGGAAAAAACCCAAAAGGGAGCCCCCAAGGGTTGAGCCCCCGGGGAGGGAATTTTTCCAAAAAACCAGAAATTTAATATTTTAAAAAATAAATTTTAAATTTTTCATTAAACTTTCCCTTTTAAATAAAAATTAACAGTTCCTTTTAAAAATTTTAAAAGATTCCGAAAGGGTTAATTGGAAAAACAAAAAGGGCCCCTTTTCCAGAAATTTGAAACCTTTTTTTATAAAAAATTTAATTTTAAAAAAAAATAAAGTTTTAAACTTTTTACCTTTAAACGAAAAACAAAGCCCAATAATTTTTTAAAAAAAAGGGAATTTGGAAAAATGAGTTTTCCCTAAAAATTTTGTAACCCTTTAAATCCCAAAAAACCCTTATTTCCCTTTTATCAGTTTTTTTTTTAAAAGAACAAAAACCCCCAAAGGAAATAAGGGGCCCCTTTTCCCCCTTTTTTTTCTCCTTTTTTCCTCGAAAGCCAAAACCAAGGAAAAAAAAAAAAAAATTTATTTAGACAAGGGGAAAATTTCCCAAGAGGGAAACTTTCAAAATAAAACCACCAAAAAAACCAAAAAAAAAAAAAAAGAAAAAAAATTTTCCCTTTTTAAAAACAAAATTTCAAATAAAAAGGGACCCTTTTTTTTTTCCTTTTTTTTTTTTTTCCCCCCTTTTAAAGGGAAAAAAAACACCCAAATTTTTTAAAAAAATTTTTAAAAATTATAAAATATTTTAAAACAAAGGGCCGTTTTTTTTTTAAAAAAAAAAATTTCCCGAAAAAAACCCTTTGGGGGCAAACTAACAAAAATAAAAACCCAAAACCCACAACCCAAAACATAAAATTTTAAACAGGCCCCGGGGATAACCAAAAAATTTTAACAAAGGCAAAATAAAAGAACCGGGTTTTTTAAACCAAAATTTAAAGTAAAATTTAAGATTAAAAATGGTTTTCTACAAAAAATTTTCAGACCCAAAGGGGGAAATGGGGGGATAACCCTTAAATAGAACCCGGGTGGGACAAAAAAAAAGGTTTTTTTTTCCCCAAAAAATTTGGGGGAAAAATTTAAAAAGGAAATTTGGGGCCCTTTTGCTAATTTAAACCCAAATTTTAAAAACGATTTAAAGAGTTTGGGTGGTTTTTCCTTTTTCATTTTGTGTTTTTGTTTTTTGGGGGGGGTTTTTTTAACCCTTTTCCTAAACCCTTCATCCCAAAAAGGTTCAGTTTAAAGAAAGAAAAAGGGAAAAAGGTTTTTCCTTTACCAGAAAATTTTATTTAAAAAAACCTTTCAACCCTTTAAAAAAATTTTTACAAAAGGAAAACTTTAAAAACCTTCCTAAAATTTTTGGGTTTCCTTTCTTTAAAAAACTACTTAAAAGAAAGGGAAAATTTTTTCCTCCTAAACCCGGGGAAAAAAAAAAAAATTTGAAAAAAAATTTTTAAAAACCAAACCCCAAAAAAATTTTTTTTTTCTTCTTCTCGGGAAATTTTTTTTTTTGGGTTTGTTTTTGTTGGGTTGCAAACCCACGGGATTGCAAATTTGCGTTAAAAGCAAAAAAAAACAAACCAAACGAGCAGAAGGGGGGGGTTGTGAAAGTTTAAAAATTTTTAAAAACTTTTTTGGTGCCCCTTAAATTTTAAACGCCCTTTTCCCCAAAAAATTTTGGGAAAAAAAAACAAAACTTCAAACCTTCTTTTTTTTTTTTTATTTAAACCCTTTAAAACCCAAAGAAAGGGAATTTAAAAAAAGGTTTTCCCTTTTTTCCCTTTTTTTTTCCCTTTCCTTTTCCCTTTTCTTTTTCCCCTTTTTTCTTCTTTTTAAAATTTTTATTAAAAAGGAATTAAAAACTGTTTTTTTGGGCCCAAAACCTTGGTTTTAATTTTTTCCAAAACCATCCCAAAGCTTTAAAATTTTAAAAAAAGAACCACTTCACGATTTTTGGTTTTTTTGGTTTTAAAAAAATTTAAAAAGACAAATTTTAAATAATGAAAAAAACCAAACCCACAACTCCAAATTTAAAGTTTTCTTCCTTACGGGGAAAAGGAGGAGGAATTGGAAGAAAGGGGAACAAGTTTTCTTAAAACTTTTTTACTAAATAAAAGGGCAGAAAAAAGGGAAAGGGAAATTTCAAATTTTTTAATTTTCCCAGAAAACCAAACCCAAACTAATTTGCCAAGAAAAAACCTTTGTTAAATTATTTAAATTTAAAATTTAAACTAAATTTGGGAATTAAAAAAAAATTTTAAATTTTTTTTTATCTTTATTTAAAAAATTTGTTGTTTTTTAATGGTGTTCCCCATTTTCCCTAAATTTCCAAAAAAATAAAGTTTTAAATCTTTAAATAAATTTTTTGAAATTAAAAAGTTAAAGGGTTTTTTGTTTTTTTTTAAATTTTCCCAAAGGGTTTAAACCAATTTTAAACACAAGGGAAAGTTTTCCATAATGATGAGTTTTTGCTTTTAAAAGTTAAATTGGTTTTAAGGGAAAAGAAAAATTTTAAAATTTTTTGGGTTTAAAATAAAAAAGAACCGGGTTGGGAAACGAAAAAAAAAAGGTTTTCCCAAAAACCCAGTTGGGAAAAACCCAAATAGTAAAATTAAAACTTTTTATTTCAAAACAAAAATTTGTTTTTTATTTTAAACTTTTTAAGTAAAATTTTTTTTTTCCCTTTTTTTTTTTTCCCTTTATTAAAACATTTCATTTTATTTTTTTTTTTTAAATTTTTAATGAAAAACAAAAAAAAAACCCTTTTTTAAAATTTTGTTTTTTTTTCCCCCTTTTTTACCTTTTAAATTTTAAAAGGGTTTTTTTTGGGGATTTTTCTTTCGGCCCCAGGGCTCAAAAGGGGGGGGTTTGGGTTTTGGGGTTTAAAATTGGGTTTGGAGGTGTTTAAAATTTTCAAATTTGAAAGTGCTTAAAAATTTAGAAACAAGGACAAATAAAAAAAAATTTTTTTTTTTGGTTTTTTTTTAAAAAAATTTAATTTTAAAAATGTAAATAAAAGGTAGACCCAAAATTTTTTTCCCCCTTTTTTTTTTAAATTTTTTCCCCATTTATTTAAAAACCTTCAAAAAACATTTTAAAAAATTTTTTAAAATTTTAAATTTCCTTTTAAATTTTATTTTGGGTTTTTCTTTTTTTTTTTCCCCCTTTTTATTTAATTTTTTAAATTAAATTTTTTTTTAACAATTTTAACTTTTTAAAATTTTTTAATTCCTTTTAAAAGTCTAAATTAAAAATGAATTAAAAATTTTTGGGAAATTTTTTTAAATACAAAATTTTTTAAAAAACCAAAAGGAAAAATTTCCCAAAATACCCCCCCCACTTAAACCTAAAACGGAAAATTGGTTTAAAAATTTTTAAAATTGTAAAATAAAAAATTGGTTTTTGTTTCCCAAACAAAAAAAAAAAAACCCCCAAACAAAAAAAATTTAATCCCCCCCCAAAAAAAACAAATGAAAACCCAAAAATAGGTTTTCCAAAATTAATTTTTTAAATTTTATTCCTCTTTACCGAAACCCTCCCGTTTTTTTATATTATTCCCCGTTTTTTTTTCCTTTTCAAATGCCAAGCCCACGTTTTTAAATTTGATTTGCCCCCCTTTTTTTTTTTATTTTGTTTTTTTTTTTGAAAAAAAGTTTCAAAATTGGAAAGGCAATTTTTAAAATAAACTTTTCAATTTGAATATTGGAAAATTAAAATTTTTTTTGAAAAATTTTCTAAAAACGTCAAAAGGGTTAATTAAACCAGGAAAATTTTTTTAAAGAAAAAAAGTAACAAAATTTAAAAAAAGACCAAATAAAAATTCAGTTGGGCCAAATTGGTTACAGGTTTTAAATTTCCAAATTAAAAAAAGTTTAAAAATGGGAAACCCAAACCCTCCAAATTTTTTCAAATAAATTGAAATAAAAAAATTTAAAACCAAAACTGAATTTAGGAAATAAACGAAAATTTTTCCCAAACCAAAACCCCCAAAAAAGGGGGGGAAAGGGAACCGCCCAATAAAATCCATATATTTAAGATTTAACTTCCTTTTCCCAAAAAAAAAAGTTTCCCCTTTTTCCCTTTTTTTTTTTAAAAAGTTTTCTTTTTTAAAAACCCCTTTGGTTCTTAGTTAAAGAGATTTTTTAAATTGTTTGATAATAACCCCCTTGGGAGGAAAACCTTTTATGTTTCTTGGGGTCAAAAAATTTTAAAAGCCAAAAAATTTCGGAAACCCCTTTTAAATTTTAACAAAAAAACCCCGAATTTGGGGAATTTTTAAAACCCTAAAACAATTTGTGGGAAGTTTTGCTTAATAAAAAGGGAAAACCAAGGGGCAGTGGGGTTGTACAAATCTTTATTTAACAAAAAAAAAATAAACCAAAAAAAAAAAAACCCCCAAAAAAAATTTATTTAACTTTCTTAGTTGGGGAAATTTGGGGGGTTTTTCATAAATATAAAACCTTTGGGGAAATCCCTGGTTTTATGGGGCATTTAAATTTACAAAACAATTTATTTGAAAGAAAAAACATTCAGCAGTGAGGAACCAAGAAGACTTTGACTCTATACTATACTAAACACAAAACGGTTCAGGATTAAAGATATCCTCCACTCATTTTTAAATTTTTACATTTTTATAATTTCGGTTTATCCCGTGAGTTCAGTGTCACCACAGCGGATTGTTGTCCACATGTTGAATTGGCACATTTTTACGCCAGATGCCCTTCCTGACGCAACCCTCCCCAATTTCTACCGGGCTTGGACCGGCACTGCACAGCTGGGGATGGGAATGGACTGTTAGGGGTTCAATGTCTTCCCCAGAGACACTTTGACATATAGCCAGGACCGGGGATTGAATTTGACCAACTTTACCGACTGCTTTTACCAACTGAGCTACAGCCGCCCCTAAAACTCTGCTCCACTTACATGATCTAAACTGTGTAACTTCCATAATAAATTACATCATTTACATGACAGAAACTGCTTTATTTTGCTGGTTATGCTCCAACATGCTCTGCACAGCCCTTCAAATTGTCCTAGTTTTCAAACTACGAGAAACAAGAATGCTACAAACTTAAATATTATAAACATATATCATCACTAAATTATGAGACACTGAGACTGAATTTGTACATGGTTTCTGTATGCTGAGTGGTCTGAGGTTTCCACCCCCTTCTGCTTGGTTGAAGGGGGCGGAAGGTTGATAAAGTGAAACGTAGTTGTATGTTACATTATTGTGACTACATTTGCATCTGTCCATTTGTTATCTGAACTATTATCTCAACAGCTGCAATAATACTTAAAGGCAGGAGATCACTGTTCACCTTAAATCCCACAAATGCCGTCTTTGTGTTTGTTACCATGGTAACATTGCTAACTTCCATTTACAGTGATCTTTCCCCCCAAAATCATCGACCCTTTCGAAATACATAGAAATTCTATAGTTAGAAGCCAGTTGGAGACACCGTCCATCTTCTATTGACAAAGCAGCACAATATGATGCGGAAAAATGCAGAAATTCTTTTTCTTGACACATTAAATTGGTTTTTGAGAATAGGCAGATACTGTTTTAAAGGTTCTGCTTCCACCCTGGAGAGGTCTGCAGTCTATCCCAGGCCAGCAGAGAGACACATAAACAGACAGCTGTCAACACTCCCATTCACACTTACGGGGCATGTAGAGTCACCATCTAACCTAACATGCATGTCTTTGGACTGTGGAAGGATTTCTGCATACAGCAATTGGGTAATAAAATGTGATCTGATCTTTGGAGATGAACACCACGAGCTGAAGGACCAGTCTATCCCACGGCTCACGTAAAACCACACACTTAGTATTTTTCTAGTCATTGTCGTATTACAATAAAACACTGTCCAGAGGGTGTTGAACATTTAGCTGAATTTAAGCACATATAATGATAAAAAAGCAAATTCTTTAAAGGCAATTTCCATTTTTTTTTTTTGCATAAATTGGTCATGAAATGTGATGTGATTTTCACCAAAGTCACAAATATCAACAAACAAAATCTTTATAAGTTGATGAAACACAAGCAGTTGTGATCTTTCATGTCTTTATTGAATATGCTCATTAAAATACAGAGTGATGCTGGAAAGTGTAATGACAACATTTTTGTAGTAAATGCTTGAACCACCTTTGGCAGCAGGCAGTTCCTGTATCTGTGGAACAGACCTGCACAACTTCCAGGAGGAACGTTGGACTATTCTTCTTTGCAGAACTGTTTCAGCTCAGCCATATGTTTTCTGAAGTCATTCTGTAGTAGATGTACTTCACTCTTAATGGTCATGGTCCTCCTGCATCACCCAGCTTCTTCTGAGCTTCACCCTGACATCATCCTGTAGGAGACCATGATACACTTGGCAATTCACTAGAAGTGTCAAAAGTACAATTATTCTTTACTCAAATAGAAGTAAAAAGAAATTAGTTTTTAAATGTAAAAGTAGAAGTACTGATTTAAACTAGTACTGAACTTATACTTAAGTAAAACTGATAAATGGCTCAAAACTATAAGTATAAAGTATAAAGTAAACCTCCACCAGCTGTTTTTGTGCAAAACAAACTTGATCTCATTTCATATTAAAATAACTTGAAGATTATTAAACCACCTGACTTCAAATAATATTAAAATACACTGAAAATAAATGAGACTAAAGATTAAATGTCAAATGTGCAGTGACATTGTTACTTTCCACCTCTGCCTCCACAGTAACAAGTTGTCCAGGTCCAGAGTCAGGAAAACAGCCCCAAACCATGATGCTCCCTCCACTGTACTTTACTTTTGATGATGGTTTGCACACTAGAACAAAAAGCTTTGACACAAACCTTCTGGATCAATCAGATAAATACACTGTCACGCTGTGGTTTAAATGAGGAATTCTACATAAGAGAACTCCTATGATTTACATGGGTCCAGTGCTTTCTCTAGTTCTTGTCTCCATCTGGTGGTTAGATTTTGTACTGAAATGAAGACTATTTTTTTACACATGCTCTGTGGCTCATAGTACAGTGGTTTTTATGTGATATTACAGCTCAGGCTAAATATAAGTACTGTAGTATTTAGTAGACACAGAGCTCTGGATATTTATGCTGTCACATGTGGTTTGTAGGTTCTGGTTATATCATCTGATTCCCTGATTGGAGGTGAGGTTCTCCTTTCCTGTCTATTTGTAGCTTTTGTCTGTGAATGAATGTTTGCCTGATAAAGGCCACAGATGTGGAGATGTTGCTCTTAATAAGCACTTTGGGAAATTTTTCACTTGGAGTATTGTGGAGCACCTGTACAGCCATTTCTGGAAAACAACAAATCTGTGTGCCAGCTTTATATTATTATCATTATACACATTGCACTGTTGTTTCTTTTTCCTGAATATTATTCACCTCATGTTCTCTCACTTCAAACTCTATGTGATTGTGTAACACAACCATCCTGCAGGTGGCAAAAAATCACTACAACATTACAGGAGCCTCAGCTGATTATTCCACAGGTGGCCGTCAGTCTCTAATTACAGTTTATGCACTTTTACCAACCATGAAATGAGCAGGTTTTAAGATCGTCTAAGGACTTGGAGTAAACATAAAAAGGGGACTCTAGGTCACACAGTCACTGAGACAGGATCAGTGAGGCTCATTTGTAAATTCACACATAAACCTTGAATACGCAGGATCAAATGAAACAAAGAGGAAGGCTACTTTCAGGTTTTGCGGGAGATAGATGTGAGTTGGTGGGTTTGTTGTCCTTCCAATTTTAGTTACTTCTCCTGAAGAACTCAGGTCTTTTTATCAATATAGGTTAATAAATATATTAACCTATATTGACAACGTATATAAATATATGTTGTCATTATGGGCTATTGTTTGTTGAATTTTGAGTCAAATAATGAATGTAATCCATTTTGAAATAAGGCTGTAATATAACAAAATGTGGCAAAAGTTAAGCGCTTGGAAAACTTTCTGGATCCACTGCATATGATGAGAACGTGTAGCTTTATACATTTAGGACGTGTTCTGTGAATGTGAAGATGCTTCCCACTTGTGGTGCAGCTTGCAAACACTCAATGTGGCATATAATCATAGTAAGAGACTGTAGGTGGCTTCAGGTTTTGTGGGACATAGATGTGAGTTGGTGGGTTTGTTGTCCTTCTAATTTTAGTTACTTCTCCTGAAGAACTCAGGTCTTTTTTATCAACCCGGTTTCTTTCTGTAAAGACCAGTTTAGCTTATTTGAAAATACCATTCACATAAGTGTGTTAGTTTATTCATTAGGGAAACTTCAGGAAGACATTAGTGTCAAAATAAAAGTCCATGTTCACACTCTAATGTTTTTCTTATGTTGTTGATCTATTGCACAATTTCTCTGCAGTGTGAAAAGGTCTCTGTATCACTGTAACATACATGTTTCTGCCAAAGTTGCCTCTAAGGAAGCATTTTCACATGAACACGCTCTTACTCTGACAGGAAAACCCAGGCCTGACAGAACCAGATGATAACCAACTTTATGATATCCAGAATGGGTGTAGGGAGGGAGGACATGAAGCCAGTTGGTCTGAGCGAAGAGGATGCAGAAGATGGAGGAACATGTTTGCTGTGAAAAGAAAAAGATATCCAGGATAATTTTTTTATTCACAACAAAAACAAAGCACACAATACAAAACAACTAGTGAGGAACAAAACAAAAGACAAAGACACATGTGACCTATGTACAGGGTGCGTTTGCTTGTGAAAGTGCACCAGGGTTGCTGGATTGAGGAGGGTAGTGAGGATACGCAGAAAAACTCTAATCATAAGAAAGATGTTTGGGAAATAGGAACATACAGGACAGGAGTATTTATACTGAGGCCACACATGTTCTAAGCATGTACATTCTATAATTAGTGCTTTTGATAACGTGAGGAACCTATAAAGTAATAAAACATTCAAATAAATTA